>PVHT020000119.1:10309960-10451895 GCA_004024745.2 Catagonus wagneri
GGTCGTCCACAGAGGGCGGGCTGACCCCTGCCGGACCGTCAGCACTCACTGTTAGCTTTTGCTCGTCTTCTGAGCAACAGGTCCGAGCTCAGGAAGGTCAGTAAACGCTTTCTTCAGCCCCTTGACGAGCCTTTAGAGCCTAAGACTCTGGGTGGTGGTGAATGCTGCGCACCTTTTATCTCATAACGCTGCTGTGTGTCCGTCATGGAGCTGTCGCGGTGTAGACATACGTCCAGGCTCCATCTCAGGGAAGGTGGTGTTTTCGCTTCTTTGACAAGTGAAATCATTGTTAAGAAACTCTCACTGATGAGAAGGCGATTCTGAAGTCGCAGGAGACAAACCCACGTACCACTTTGCACGGACCCTCGTTTGGTTTTATTGTGGTGAGAACAGAAGAGCAGGTCACACGAGTCCACTGTCGTGGATGGTTTCCTCGAGGAAGCTCCAGAGAGTCTGGAAGCCTGACAGACCAGGGCTCGGCAGTGAAAAGGGACACGCAAGCTATGCCTCTGCAGGCTATCACGTGAGTGGATTCAAATACGAGTCAATCTGTTTGCTCGTTTATTTAACCGAGTGTGGTTATGGCGCTGTGTGTAGGAAACCGTAAACCCATGCCTTCTTATTTAGACCACAACCCTTGAACACGCATGCTTAAAGCCCCACAGGCCACCGTGAAACAAATTTTAATTGACAGCCTGTTCCGTGTCAGCCCCTGTTTTAGTTTGGGGAGGTGCTGTAAGGAATAAGACAAAAACCTCTGCCCAGCGAGCTCCTGTTCCAGAGGGGGAGCCAGACGACAAGCGAGGCCAATGCGCAGAGCACGCAGCGCGGGTACCAGTCGCAGCGCTTAGGAGAAAAGGCCGTAGAGGGACAGGGGCTGCGGAATGTCGCAGTCCGGGAAGGGAGCGGGCACTGACATTTTAGAGGACATGGGCACAGAGAGCCTCATAGGCAGAGTGACTTTTGAGTTAAAAGGGAAGAAGTCAGGGAGCTGGTCCCGTGGCTGACGCGGGGGGGGCAGGAAGGAAGCCGCAGGGAGAAGGTGCGGGGCCTGGGAGCGGAGGATGGGCGGGAGAGCAAGAATGGGTCAGCCCGGCAACGGGGGCCTTGTAGGGCTGGGAAGGGCTTTGGCTTTTACTCCGAGATGGGAGTTTCCTGCAGAGACCTGTCAGCACCGGGCTTAGGCTGCCCTGGACTTTCCCTAAGACCCGTGTTGAAAAGATGCTGCAGGGAACTGTGGCAGAATCCAGAGAAAGTCAGAGCAGTAACCAGACCCAGGGTTCGTAATGGCCTTGACCAGGGAGCTGGTACGTGGAGAGTGAGAAGAGACACTACGATTTATTCCTGGAGGAAACGGAGGCCGTGAGAGGAAGAGCAGACCCGAGAGCGAAGGTTTAGAGGCCACATCGCCCGTCATCGGGAAGACCTCAGGGACCAGAGCCGTTGGCGGGAATATAGAAACTTGTTTTTGGATAGAAATTTTGGGGGGGTTTTATTTACGTATTTATTTATTTATGATTTGCGGTGTAGTTGATTTACGGTATTATAGTAGCTTCAGGTGTACAACATAGTGATTCAATAGTTTTATAGGCTAGCCTTTGTTTAAGATTTTTACGAAACAGTGGCTATAGCTCCCTGTGCTCTACCTCAGGTCCTTGGTGCCCATCTGTTTTACACACAGTAGCCGGACACTTAATCCTGTACCCGATCTCGTCCTCCCCGCGACCTCGTTCCCTCTTTTCAGTGATAAACTCCAGTTGGTTCTGTGTGTCGGTGAGTCTGTTTCTGTTCTGCAGAGGTAAGTTTTTAACACTAATCGGGTCAAGTGGAGGGACTAGTGATGGGAGGAGATGCGGCTTCTAGAATCGGGGAGACGTCTAAACTGCAGGAGTAAACGGGGGGCACATCAACAAACAGGTGGTATTGGAAGCTATGAGACTGAACCATACCAGCTAGAAAATCACTAGGACAGTTTTAAAAGCCTCAGCAGAACAGACACAGAGGCAGCGACTGGGGCCAAGGCTGGGCCAACCTGGAATGTTCAGAGCCGGCCTGTGATGGTCCCTGGAACGGCAGAGGAATTCCAGGCCCCGCCCAGGGGCAGCTTCTCTTTAGGCCTCACAGAGGGTCATGTGGCTTGGCTGACAGTTGACCTTGGCCCTGAGTATTACATAACCGTGGAATCCAAGTCTTCATCGTGTGCACAGAAGGGCTGAGGTGACAGAAATGTTCAGTCCACAGGAATATTCTGTAATTATGCAACTTATTCAAATGTTCTGTCACACATGTAAATAATACGATCATATGTTAAAATATTTTTCCCACAATTGAGCCTTTGATTTTGCTCTTAACTGTTTTATTCATTTATGATGAGATAACCAACTAGATAGTAAAGTATTTTTTTTTTGTTTTTTAACAGAGAAACGATTTTTTGGGAGGTAAAATTCATAATAATGTTAGACACCTAGTAACACTCAGTGGATACTTTCTTGTTCAGAGGTAATAATTTTGTCATTATTTTTTCTTTTACCTGAAATAATAATAGTTCTAACATTAAACTATTTTTATCGGACTAAAGCAGATGAGATTTTTGAATGATTTCATGATTTCGATTCTCAAAAGTGTATCTGGGTGATTACAGAGTGGCTCTGCCATAAAGGTACACCTGTCAGCTATGTACTTATTTGACTTATTTGCAATGAACATAAAATTAAAAAAAAAAGAAAGAGAAGAAACCCAATTCCCTTCAGAGAGAATCTCTACAATAATATCTTTTAACTCTATTTTGACTCCTGCCTCCTGTGTTTGGAGAGTGTAAGGCTAAAAATGCCATGTGGGACAGCTGGGCGGTAAATTACAGAAACTACAGCTGTTCTGGGGTAAACTTTTGATCGCTGCCATCCGAGTACCAGTTGTTAATTACAACCATAGCAAAGGGTTTCTTCTTCCGTTAGAGGAACTGAAATGAAAGCCACAGAATTAGACCTTTCAAACCGCATGAAATACTTTAAAAAAAAAAAAACCCTCACAGTACTATATATATACAGTACTGTCTGTATGTACTATACATACACATATATATACTGTACTATAATGAAGTGTATGAAGCAGAGAGCTGCTTGCAGAATCGACAGCAGAAAGCCAAGTGCATGTAGCATAGTTGCGTAGACTGCCAAGGGTGGATGTGCACTCACCAAGAAAGGACAAAAGCCTGAGACTGCATTTTTCACGAGACAGGTGGGGAAGTGAGATGGACGGGGAGTCTGAAGTTAGTAGACGGGAGCTACTGCATTTAGAATGGATGAGACATGAGGTCCCGCCGGAC
The DNA here is from genome assembly GCA_004024745.2 of Catagonus wagneri. Classification (NCBI taxonomy): domain Eukaryota; kingdom Metazoa; phylum Chordata; class Mammalia; order Artiodactyla; family Tayassuidae; genus Catagonus; species Catagonus wagneri. The sequence goes on from PVHT020000119.1 coordinate 10,313,286, forward strand.
AGCACGGGGAACTATACCCAGGCTCTTGGGATGGAACATGATGGAAGACAATATGGGGAAAAAAGGCGGTGAATTACAGGAGGCAATAACGTGATCGTCCTAGCTCAGGTCTACTGAATTGAACTGGGCCTTTGGATTCCCACTGTGGTGCAGTGGAAATGAATCCGACTGCTATCCATGAGGATGCGAGTTTGAATCCTGGCCTCGCTCAGTGGGTCGGGGATCTGGCGTTGCTGTGAGCTGTGGTGTAGGTTGCAAACATGATTTGGATCCCACGTTGCTGTGGCTGTGGGGTAGGCAGGCAGCTGCAGCTCTGATTCGACCCCTAGCCTGGGAACCTCCATATGCCACTGGCGTGGCTCTAAAAAGCAAAAAAAAAAAAAAAACCGCCCTTGCTGAGTGCTTTCAAATAACATTCTCTTTGATGAGAACCTATTGTGGCCCAGGTGACATCCAGAATCTCATTGAATCTTTGCAACAGTCTTTAGAATGTGAACTATTTCCCCCATTTTATAGGTGTGGGGACACAGCGTCTTACAGGGCAAAGTACTTGCCCCAAACTACCCATTAGTCTGTGTAGATGCACAACATAAAACTGAGGGTTGCAACAAAATTTAATTATAAGCAGTGCAAACTCAGGACAAAGGATGTGAAGGAAATTTACATGTGTGATCTGCAAACCCACCCACACTGTAGAGGAACCCCGAGGGCAAAGCCTCCTAATAGGTCAGAGGTGTCACTCACGCACCAGAGGGACAGCACATGGAAGTGAAAAGTCTGCGACTTTAGAATCACAAATGGACTGAACCAGCTACTATTTCTGCCTCTAAGTGGAGGTGACAGTGACACTCTGTAGCACATCATTAGGCAACTGTTTTTATAACTGTGAAAGTATATACTTAGGAGGCATTTCAACAACAGCCAAACATTAAGAATAATGACACTCTTCGCAGAGTGTCCATACATTTGCTCTGAATTAATTCCTGCTAATGCTGTTTTGCTGCAAAGTTAATGTATTCAGCTAAGGCAGAGGCGTGATGTGGAATAACGCGACGACGACAAGAATTTTCCCCGAGTGCTCCCTCCTTCCCCTCCTTGGCATTGTCCCTGACTTGGATGGAGTTGGGGTCAATGATGACAGATGTGAAGAAAAATAAAAACAGGAATCACAAAAATGGGTTTAAAAATGAAAAAGGAAGTTCATCCTTGGTCTGTAATAGACTGTCGATCCACGATTAACCCTGGCAGACACCTCTAGCATTGTGGTCCCTCCCACATGGGAACAAATGTGACTTGATGGGACAAGATGACTTAGTCCTAAGACTTGACCTCTAGTTTCTGCTTTGTACTGATCAGCTGCATAACCCAAAGTCTCCATGGTCAAGTTTCCCATTAAAAGGGAGATAATATGTTCTGTCTTGATGGCTTGTCGAGGCTGCTTGGAAACTCCAATAGGGAGTGAGCGTGACGGGCAGAACTCTGATCCCTGAGGGTGATGAGGTGAGCGGGGGTTCTAGTCACCTGGGTGTGTGTGTGTGTGGGGTTAACATTCCTGAAGTTCCAGTCACTATGCAGATCGATTCAGTCAGAAACTCTGGGAGTTGGACCTAGGCGGTCACGCACTAATCATTTTGGAAAGCAGCCCAGGGGAGTCTGCTGTGCAGCCACGGTTCAGAACCCAGGACTGGGGGAGTTCAGAACGCCCATAATAATTATCCAGAACTGTCTTCCTCATCCTGTGATGCCTCCGGTCATAGATGACAGACGGGTACCACATTCCAGATGTATCTCACCCCAACGCTCTAGTAGATCGGCACAGATTTAAACTAAAAAATGGAGAAGGAGTTCCCTTGTGGCATAGTGAGTTAAGGATCTGGTCTTGTCACTGCAGCTGCTTGGTTCACAGCTGTGTCGTGGGTTTGATCCCTGCCCTGGGAACTTCCACATGCCATGGGTGTGACCCACAAAATGGACAAACTAAAACCTCGAGACCTAAAGAGATGACGTTCAAAGGACTTTTAGCATGATGTTTTGGAGAAAAACAGTACACCATTTTTTCCGCCAAGAGACAGCACAAAATACAAATTACCTAACTAATCCATGGCAGAAATAGCTGTTGATTCAATGTGTCTATGCACCTCAAGCTTCAATTTTTCTTTTATTGAAACATTTTCTTATTGAGCTGTAATTGACAGAAAGCATTGCATTAGTTTCAGGGGCAGAATATAATGAGTCTGTATTTGTGTGTGTCCTGAAATGAGGACCAAGATAAGTCTAGTTAACATCCCACACATGAAGGGTGTTTTTAAAAGATCACAAATTTAGGGAGTGGAGATCCTTATTATTTAAGTGTAGAATTTAGAATCACACGTGGACATACTCATTATCACTATGCTTTTTTAATTTAGTTTTATTGGAGTCTAGTTGATTTATGATGTTGTATTAGTTTCAGGTACATTCATGACTGTGCTCTTAGCAAGGTAAGTAATTTAATCTTTGGCTGACGCTGGCAGGCTGTCTTTATGGCACTGGAAGTCTTAAAATTTTATTTCTTGGGGAAGATATTGTTTGCCCATTCAATCCTTGAGGGTCCACACAACCTAAGAAGGTTTTAAAAATGTATTTGAAAGAGACCAATTTATTTTTGTGGCGTCAGCCAGCAGCTACCCATTCATCAATGGAGCAATTAGCAGTTTGCAGCCCGTTTTACAAGACGGCAGTTTTAACAATTCTCTTTTCACAGTCAGTCTAAACCACCAGGAAAAGCAATTTCAAAGTGGACTTTGATTTGCCCCCTGTCATGGTTCATCAATTATAGCAATGCTCTTCGTGGAAAGCGTATGTACAGCATAAATGTGGCCAAAGAAAGTTGTCAATTTTAGGATATAAATCTAGTGGAGGGGTGTATAATTAATCATTGAGTTTTACTTTGGGGAGGAGAACAACAGTAATCATAGTAGCAGATGCCGAGTGCCTGAGACTTATCATTCACAGGCATCCTGTAAGAAAGGCAATGCAGGCACGTGAGCTACAACAAACCCATCTTAGATCACGCACTTTCTTGTCACCCACACCACTGAAAACCCATGTTTGATCATGAATGGATGTTGGACTTTGTCAAATGCTTTTTCTGCATCTATTGAGATAATCATGTGGTTTTTAACTTTTGTTTTGTTTATGTGGTTTATGACGTTGATTGATTTGCGTACATTGAACCATCCGTGTGCACCTGGGATGAATCCCACCTGATCATGGTGTATGATTTTTTTGATATGCTGTTGGATTCGGTTGGCTAAAATTTTGTTGAGAATTTTTGCATCTATATTCATCAAAGGTATTGGCCTATAGTTCTCTTTTTTTGTGGTATCTTTGTCTGGTTTTGGAATTAAGGTGACGTTGGCATCATAGAATATCTTTGGGAACCCTCCTGCACTGTTGGTGGGAATGTAGGCTGGTGCAGCCACTATGGAAGACAGTGTGGAGGTACCTTAGAAAACTCTACATAGAATTACCATATGACCCAGCAATCCCACTCTTGGGCATATATCCAAACAAAAATTTCCTGGAGAAAGACGCTTGCACACGCATGTTCACTGCAGCACTATTCACAATAGCCAAGACATGGAAACAACCCAAATGTCCATCGACAGATGACTGGATTAGGAAGATGTGGTATACATACACGATGGAATACTATTCAGCCATAAAAAAGGATAAAATAATGTCATTTGCAGCAACATGGATGGAATTAGAGACCCTCATACTGAGTGAAGCAAGTCAGAAGGAGAAAGACAGATGTCATATGAAATCTCTTATAACTGGAGTCTAAAACACTGCACAAATGAACGTCTCAACAGAAAAGAAAATCACGAACTTGGGGAACAGACTTGTGGTTGCCAAGGGGGCGGGGGAGGGGTGGGGGAGGGGTGGGAGGGAGCGGGGATAACTACTGCTTTAATGATGGAATAGCAAGGAGTTCCAACTGTAATGCACGGGGAACTATATCTAATTACATGTGACAAATCCATATATGTACATGTAATCGGGTCACCACATGGTGCAGTTGGAAAATCTGACAGAAATCTGTAAACTAGCTATAATGCAAAAATAAAAAAAAATTAAAAAAAAACCCTGTTTGCCTGAGCTACGAATGTGACAAGAGTGCCCTAGAAACATCTTGAGCCAACTCAGATTCCAGTTGTTGAGGAAGACTCTCGGAGTGTTGAGCTTTGTTTATTACTTATCACGGTCACTTTGAGTAAAAGGGTCCTGTCTTTCCACCTGTGGATCTGGAAACTCTTGGGGAAGCACAGGAGAACGAACACGTTGGAAATCCCAGCTTTTATGCATCACCGAGCGATCAGAAAGAGTTGAGATTTTCTATTAGAAGGCAGAGTATTGAGGTTTCCATATTTTTACTCTGAGAATATACACAGAGCTAATGCAATTTTTGCTCAATAATGAAACAATCAGCCACCTTCTCAAGCAGAAAATGCAAAAGTCACTGAAGGGGAGTCCAGGCGAGAGCGACGCCAGTGACGGTGCAGAGGTGGCAGGTGCAAAGAGCAGCTGAGGACACGCGTGAGCGGATGGGTGTTGGATGGCGGGTCAGGGCGTTGGCGGACCTTGCAGCTGCCGTGCTCAGCACGCGGTGACCGCACCAGTCGCTCAGCATCTGGGGTGGAGCAGAGCTGGCGGTGAGAGGGGACTCGGGGGCACAAACCAGCCAGCCGACATTTGGGCGGCCATGTGCCAAGCACAGCAAGGAGTCAGGATGGTTTTATTCTTAGGCAGTTTCCTTCTGTTTTCGCTATGCTGAGATACTCACAGGGGCTGGATGGGTGTGTACATATCAACGAATATTTTAAGCTATGTGCTGATGTAATACGACGGTTCTACAAAGGGATTCAGCAAATGTTTGACGGGCTAAGCATCCCCATGTTCCGAGTTTGAGTTCAAGGTCGCACACGGCCACTTCTCACATGTGTCAATTATGTAAACTTCCTGTGCCTCAGTGAACAATGGGGACTGTGTTCACAGCAACTTCACAGGGCTGTTGTGAACTTGAATACATTTATTCTGAAGAAAAATGCCAAACAAACAAACAGGAAAAGCAAAACCACAACTGTAGCTATTGTTTTCGAAAAAGCCTTTTATCCAAGTGGACTAATATATGGCATCAAGAAACCACTAAATCATGACTGTTTTTCCATCCCAGCCTCTTGGCTGATTTTGCCCCAGGGCAGAGGTATGGCTCTGAGTTCACGGCAATTAGTGGATTGACTTCATCTCATTACCGGGAAGACAGGGAAAACTTGAAAAATTTAAAAGAAAATGCAGTTAAGAGTGTGTCAAACAAGTTATATGCATGTATAGCAAAGAAACCGGTTCAGAAGCTCTTAAAATAAAAAGAAATTACCTCCTGATCCCAAGTTTATCACTCTCAGGCTTGCTCCCCAAGGAATAAATTGCTCGAATAATTCCATATATGTACAGGAAAAGGGCACAGATTATCTAAGCACAGGATGAGGCTTTGTAGTGGACACTCCACGTACCCACCACCTAGATGGAGCTGTGGAACACTGAGCACTTGGCAGGCGCTTACGTGCTGAAAACTGTTCACTGATTCGGCTGCTGGGCAATGTTTAAGTATATCTGGAACAGCCTGAGACACGAATCTACTTTTCTATCTGTAAAACTGACAAAAATCTAAGTAGACATCAAGAATGTCACACAACAGTGTAAATCAACTATACTTTAATAAAAAATTTTTTTTTGCTTTAAATTTTTTATATTTATTAATTTATTTTTTTATTTATTTACGATTCAGCGATCCCACTTCTGGGTGTTTATTCCAAGAAAATAAAACCACTAATTCAAAAAGGTATCTGGGAGTTCCCGTTGTGGCGCAGTGGTTAACGAATCCGACTAGGAACCATGAGGTTGCGGGTTCGATCCCTGGCCTTGCTCAGTGGGTTAAGGATCCGGCGTTGCCGTGAGCTGTGGTGTAGGCTGCAGAAGCGGCTCAGAACCCGCGTTGCTGTGGCTGCGGCGCAGGCCAGTGGCTACAGTTCCGATTAGACCCCTAGCCTGGGAACCTCCACATGCCGCTGGTGCGGCCCTAAAATGACAAAAGGCAAAAAAAAAAAAGGTGTCTGCCCCCCAATGTTCACTGCACACTTGTAATATAAGGATACCTTATAAAAATTTTATAAAAAAAATCTTATTAAAAAAAATTTTTTTTTTAAAGAATTTCTGTTGAAAAGTTCGTGTCTGACTCAAGGGCCGTAAATGTAAGAGTAACTGACTGCCAAGGCTTGGCAGGGAAAAATGTAAACTATCCCAGCAATCCTGACACGGATTTCCTGTTGAACGGTGTCCAAAGTTGAAGCCTATGAACGGACTAGAGAACTCGTTTATACTTGAAAGACTTTATATGGTTTTGTTCAGATTTGTAATCCAGTTAGATCACGTTTTTCAGCTGTGGCTGTATTGGCATTTTAAGCTGGATAATTCTCTGTACGATCCAAAGATTATCCAAAGAATTAAGGGGGAGGGGGGCTTGTGTATGGCAGGGTGTTTAGCGGCACCACTGGCCCCACCCACTAGGTGCCAGTGCCCCGCCCCCCAACCAGTCCTGACAGAAGTGTCCCAGACATTGCTAGCTGTCCTGGAGGGGTGGTGAGCAAAATCACCCCAGTTGCCACAGAGGTAGATATTAAGAGCTAGTAGTGACCTATGCTTTTGCACAGAGTTAGTGACTTCAGTGGGAAGCAAAGTTTGCTAAAGACAAAAATCATGTTTCAGAAAAACCGTGTTAAAATCAGCACAAGGTAGGTGAGCTCTGAAGTGCCTCGGCATTTAGACTAAATGATGTACCAGAATACCCAATGCCATATAACTTCCTGAATGCTTCAATCTCTTTGTAAGCTTGGATGATGTAAAACTCACATGTCACCCAGAAGTGTCAATTTTATTTACATCTGGATTTATTTTTGCCATAAAATATTTACTTTTCTTTTGCAAAGACAAGTTTGTTTTTCTGGATACTGGATATTTCTATTTTATGCTGAACTCAGTGGACTATTATAGAGCAGCTTTTTGCAGAATCGTCTCAAAGATATTCAAATCATTTTATTTTAGAATCACACATCTTCATGTTCAGTGCTGCAATTTTGTGCAATTCACTTACAAAGCTAATCTATTCTTCTAGTTATTTTGAAGTTGTTCATGTCTTTCTAAGTACCTCAGTGGGAATTCTTTAATAACTGTTGTATACTGTTTTTCTGTTTTACTTTTTTACTTTTCTTATAAGAGTCTAGTGACTAGTCATGTAGTTTTATTTCCTTCCTTCTCTATTGTGTATTAGATGAAATTAAAGTGATTTTTGTTAGACTTAAAATGGAAAATAAAATTATTTATTTGAGACAGTGAGCAAATCTTTCACTCATTTTAGAGATGTTACAGGTTTTTTTTTTTTTTTTTTTTGTCTTTTTAGGGCCACACCCACAGCATATGGAAGTTCCCAGTCTAGGGGTTGAATTGGAGCTGCAGCTGCCGGCCTACACCACAGCCACAGTAATGTCAGATCCGAGCTGTGTCTGCAACCTACATCAGAGCTCACGGCAACACTGGATCCTTAACCCACTGAGCAAGGCCGGGGATGGAACACGCATCCTCGTGGATACTAGCTGGGTTCATTACTGTTGAGCCACCACGGGAAGTCTGATTCATGTTGGAGCTTTTTAAGATTCAAGCGTATGCTTGAAATGCAAACTACACTAGTCCCCAGAGATGACATGGCCCCTGTAAAGTGCCCACAAATAGACCATTGTCTTAATTCTGGCACTTGCTGGCCACGTGGGGAGAGCTGGTTCCTGCCCCTCCCCTCCCCCCATTGCTCTGTCTTATGTGCCCAGGGCGAAATTCAGAAATGTCCCAGAAGACAGTTGATCTTTCCCGACAGTCTGCATGGCAGGCACTCTCCAGCCTTTAGTTCACAGCCAGTTGTACATGCTGACTCACACACAGCGTCCCAGGATTTACTGACTGAAATACTCTGGCTGGCTATCGGTGTGAGCAAACAGAATCTGCATTTTGCTCATGTTTGGCAGCGTCCCTGTGACTGAGGCATGAGATACTACTGGGATGTGCAAAGGCCAGGGGCCCCCTCATCTTGTCAAGGGTTAGTGAACGCTGTCCTCTCTCCTCCATCCCCGGCACATGCAGACATTACCAATCAATCACCGCACTAGCCTCAGTGAGAACTGGGCTGAGTCCCTCATTCAACAGTCCCCAGGGCAGCCAATTTATTGCAGATTTATTAAGTTGGATCTAGAGTTGAAACCTCTGCATCATCCTTATTTGAAGTCTCTGTCTGCTGCTGACATTGACCTTGAGCCAACCTCACCCCTTGGCCTTGACTTTTTCATCCGTAAAATAAAAGTGGGCTTATTTTTCAGTTCTACCATTATGAGTCTGATGGGAAGAAGGAAGGTGCAGTGTATAAAACAGAGGCGTCTTCAGATTCATAATTTTCTCATGAAAAACATACAACACTAGGTGGCCCGTGAGAATTTGAATATTTCACTTGCCTGCCATGACTTATATGTGAGAAGATTAAATTAATCCAGAGTGTAGAACTCTTGAGAAACATTTATAACAATTCTGTTTACAAAGCAAAACTAGATTATTACCCAGACATCATTTCTCGGTGCTGATCAGGAATTTTGTTAAGGCCAACTAACACTGAAACCATGTCTTTTTGGAAAAGGACCTATTTTTTCCCCCAGCATTCCTTTCTGAAAATTTTCGAGTCTTAGTAAATAATTCTAGCTTCCAATTACACTGTTTTTAGCACTCTGTTCACAGGAGAGCGACCGGATCAAAATTCACTTTGCGTATGGAGCTGCAGCCTTTACAGAAGAGTGAGCCCAAGGAGACTCTTGAGGTCCACCTCCTAAGTCCCAGGTTCAAGGTCTAAAATGCGAGGTCAAGGGAGGCAATCCCTCCCAGTCACGCCGTATTGAAAGAACCACCATGGTTAGCAACCTGACTATGCAACTCCCTAGAGTCCATGTTTCCTTATGTGAGTCTCTTCTGGGAGCCATACAGAAAAAAGACACGATTCATAGGACATATTCTCAGATTCCTGGTCCATAAGTCTATCACTACTGAGTAGGGTTTGAAGACAGTACCCACCACTTCCCAAGAAGCCAGATTGCAGTGTACCAAAGGGCAAGCGGGGAAGGGACTGGCCTAAAGGAAGGCAGCTGCTTCTCCCAGAAGCTTGGCTGGGACAGAGATCAGTCATTTCCCTCAAATGCTCCTTCTCGGATACCGATGACTTTCATTTGATTTATTATTTAATCGCAGTTATCAATCCTGTTGTCCCAGCTAGCACATTTGATACTGACCAGACCCCCTTGTATAGGCTCTGTTTCAGTAAACCTATTCCGGGATGGGACTTAGAAGTCTCCTACATCCTTTTCTTTCTGTGGTTCCAGCCTCCAGTCAATCACTCAGTCTTGTGACTTTTCGTTATACAGCTGTGCAAATCCATTTTCGTCTTTCTGCCTACACTGGCATGACCTTGGAGTACGCCCTCATTTTGCCATCCTGGGTCACGGATGTGCGTCTCAGATGGCCTCTTGACACTTTCCAGGCCTTACCACCTTCTCCCCATCACTGACGGAGAAGTGCTCCTAATTAGAACAGATTTGCAAGGCGTGGCGTTGGGGGAAACTGGGTGAAGAGCGTATGGAGTCCCCGTGTGTTATTTCTTACCATTGCTCCGGAACCTTCTGTGAGCTCAGTGTGAAGTCTAAGGGAAGCACACCGCCTCCTCTTTTCTTACGGGAGTCTACAATATTTTCTAGAGTTTGCAGCTCCCTTTCTGAACCGGCCTCTTTCCTTCTTGTTCAGTAAGACTTCCTGCCACATTTTGTCCCTGTACTTCTCATTCAGCCACAGTCAACTACCTGCAGATTCCAGAATCTTCTACATTTTCTCACATTTTTGTCTTAATTGACCGATGCTCCCTTCAGCTTGTGGGTCCTTTGCAACTTAGTTGCAGATCTCTGCTCAGATTCTGCTTTTCTCTAAGAAGCCTTTCCAGATGGCCTCCAGTGGACCTAAAATGTTCATATTTAGAACTGTACAGCAATTTGTAGGTTTTTGGTGTGGTGACCTTTTTGCAGACAGTGGAGTTGTAGCCTTTCCTATTTCTGGTGTTTGTCTCCCCTGTGGCTGAAGTTGGTATGGGAGGGCTTGCTGCAGGCTTCCTGTTGGGAGGGACTGGTGCCCGCCCACTGGTAGGTGGGGCTGATTCCTCTCCCTCTGGTGGGTGGGGCTTTATCTCTGGGTGAGATTAGAGGCTGGCTGTGTGCCTGAGGGGACTTTAGGCAGCCTGTTTATTGATGGGTGGGGCTGTGATCCCACCTGGATTACTGTTTGGCCTGGGGCTTCTCAGCGCTGATGGGAGGGACCAGATTTTTCCCAGAAATGGCCACCTCCAGAGAAATGCAGGCTGCTGAATGTCCCCGAGAGCTTCACCTCCAATGCCCTTCCCCCACAACAAGCCACAGTCACCCCTGTTTTCCCAGGAGATCCTCCAAGAATTGCAGTCAGGTTCCACCCGGATTCCTATGGAGACTTTGCTTTGCCCTGGGACCCAGTGCACGTGAAAGTCTGTGTGTGTCTTTCAAGAATGGGGTCTCTGTTTCCCCCAGTCCTGTGGAACTCCCGCACACAAGCCCCGCTGGCCTTCAGTGCCAGATGCTCCTGGGGCTCTTTCTCCCTGTGCCCGATCCCCAGGCGTGGGGTTTTGACGTGAGGCTCAGAACTCTCAGTCCTGTAGCTGAGTCTCTGTGATGCAGTTACTTTGCAGTCTGTGGGGCTTCCCACCCGGGAGGTATGGGGTTGCTTCTGTTGCGTAATCGCCCCTCCTACCTCTTGATGTGGTCTCCGCTGTGTCTTCTTGAGCAGAATATCTTTTCTGGAAGTTTACAGTCCATTTGGTTGAAGGTTGCTCGGCATTCAGTTGTAGTTTTGCTGTTTTTGGGGAGAGAAGCTGAGCTCCAGTCCTTCTGTTCCGCCACCTTAATCCCATCTCCCATCCATTACACTGCTTTTCCTGTACAGCAGTTTGTGTATACTTCTACTCAGGCATTTGCTTTACTATAAAATAAATCCCCCCCCATATCTTCCGATCTACTAGTCTAGGCCCCCTTGAACAGGAACAATATCCATTTATCTCTGTATTTCCAGGAGCTAAGACAAAACAGAATTCAGTAAATATTTGTTATGTGAATGCTGAATCCTCTTTCTCACCTTGATTGACAGATCCAATTTAAGATATGTTGATGTCCCCAATGTTACTGAAATATTTATTAATAGTATTTCTGATGCTTTTGTCTGAAAACTGTGTAACTTTATAAAAAGCAATCTTTTGTGCTTAAGAACAGTGCAGATAAAAAGACTGAACAAAGTATTATATATTCAGAATTTGTTTTCTAAACTCTTAAGTCATATAAATGAATAAGTAGCCGCTTAAACCACTTTTCATGAATATTTTATGTGAGAAGATGAAAACCGTATTTTCCTTTTCTCTTTTTATGTCTGTTCCTGTGGTGTGTGAATTTCCCGGGCCAGGAATCGAACCCGCGCCACAGCAGCAGCCCAGGCTGCTGCAGTGACAATGCCAGATCCTTAACCCTCTGTGCCACAAAGGAACTCCCAAACTGTATTTTCCTTAGCGTTTCCATTTTTCACTTAACTTGAAGGTTTTCCTATAGCATAAAGGGATACACACCAGCATGTCTGTAACTGCACAGGAGCTGGTGATAAGAATATTGAGAATTAAATAGAAAAATAGTGCCACAAATTACCTGAAATGGTATTTAAGATACGTAGAAGAATTGCGATATTGAAATGTTAAGCTTCCCTGTGGATGAAGAAATCTCTGGTCGGCGGCACAGGTAGAGTAGATCATCAGCTCAGTATCTCAGCATCCTGACCCTGACCTTGAAGATCACTAGCCATCTCCTTGGCTGTAATTTGGTTTCCATGACATCCCACCTATAGGGCAAGGCTGGTATCCAGGGAAGACAAGTACCTGGGATGTTTGCATGTAAGTTTGAGTTTCAGTGGTGTCTGTAGGCGGGGACACGTAACGTCTGGGTGCACTAACCACCAAACATCTAAACCTGCAGGAAGGAGCAGCAGACCCAGAACTGGGTGATCGCATCAGCTCAGCCCCCTCCTCAAAATCCCCCCCCTGACCCCGCCCCAGCTGGGTGACCAAAAGACTAGCGGTCACTAGTATGGCGTGGTTTCTCCCACAAAACATTTCTTTTAAGCAGAAACAACCCCGATGGGCAGATAACTACTGGAAAGTGTTTAACTGAGCAATCAAAATAACGAAAGTGAAACTGAGCAACAAAAACTAAATCAAAATTTCCCTATCCTATCACTTTAACTTATCACTGCCCTGTCCACATACCAGCAGATGTTAGCCTGCAGGTGTTTTCTTCTTCTTCTCTTAAACTTGGATATTAATAATGAATTATATCATGCATTAAATAGGTATTTTACAGCTGAATACCTTGGCTTAGAGAAAAGGTAATTCAATTCAAATTAGTTTACATAGAATAATGGCTTTCTTTAAATTAATGAAATCCTTCTATATGTTTTTAATATATTTTAAAGCCATACATAATAAAACTCGTGCCAGGTTGTTATAATCAGTCATTGAAAATGAATATAAATTATGTTAAAAAATATAATAATTCTGTACAAGGTGTGTCTGAGTGACAAATAAATTGTGCTTATATAAGAGCATTTTCATATAGATTATTAAAATAATTGTGAGTGTTATTTGTGAAAATAAATCAACTTCTGTTTTAGGACAGTGGCATACACACTCCTTTGAAAGATTACTAGTTGACAAGACTCCATGATACTCTGCTTAATGGAAGAATTTACTTATTGAATGTACACAATATATGTACCCCCCCCACACACACACACACACCTCGTGTTACATCCAACCCAGTGAAGGGTATTGAATAGATGGTGCTAAGTTTTGGATAATTAGAAGAGTCAGTGAACTGAAAAATTAGACTAGATCATTGTTAGCTGAGCTACGTGTTTTCAGTTGCATGCTACTGAAAAGAAAAACTAGTCAAAACGACTCAAAATATCCTGGGAGTGTTTGGGGGAGCTTGGTATTCTGGAATAGCTTAGAGACATATCAGAATAGCGAGAAGAGTTAATTGCTATCCAAATTGCAACCTTACAAAGTGACTCTTGGCTCAATGCAAAATAAGCCTGAGCTGTAACCCCTCATATTTTTGTGGCTTTTACCTTGTTCTTTAGTCCCTCTGAGTCCATTTCTTCTTCTTCCAACTGGGGCCACCAGCCTCCAACACCTGAGACAGCCATCTGTCTGTTTCTATTATTGCACTTAACATTATCAAAGGATCTGGCTCCTTATCTCTGTCCCATCCAGCCACATACACAGAGCAAATAGAATCTATAAGGAAGTCTTACAAAATATCTAAGAGCAGGAAAAATGGAAGAATAAAATTACAAGAAAGACAACAACATTCCGATCTTTACTCCTGAGACTGCACACTCATATCTACACAGGCAATAGGAAGATAGTGTCAATGACGGCTGATAATCAACCCTGGGGAAGCTGGTAGCAATCTGGAGCCCATATAAACTGCCCTAGGGGGAAACTAGAAACCAGACCACGATTGTTGCTGGAGGAGAGTGTGAGCTCAGGGAAACCTGGCCAGAGTTTTTAAATAAAACTGAATCTCCACTTTTTTCCACGGGCGCTGTCTCGATGTTGGCAATATTGAGTGCAACAAACAAAACATGTCTGTGGGCTGTATGTGGCCCAGGAGAATCAATATATAACCTTTGTTCGTGCACCAAATAAGAAAGCATTAAATATTTATAGCTGGAACTATTAGAAACAGAAAGGCTTAATTACCGCAAAGGTAATATTTGCCGCCAGACTGTCAGAACAAAGAGGCAAAACACAAACAAGCCATCAAACCAAAAGCAGGCATGTACACATATGCACAAACATCAGATTAGGCTGTCATCAATTAAGTGCATCTTGGAAATACAAATTTCAATAGGTCATCGTACGTGCTATAAAACGAATCTTTTAACAGCGTAAAAGCAGATGGTAAAATTCGATATTCATTCCCGATATTTTTAAGAAGAATATTCTTTAAGTAGATCAGATGTTTCTAAGGACAACTTCACAAAAGTGAGAAGAAAATCCATGGAATGGAAAAAAATATCTGCAGGTCATATTCCCGATAAAGGAGTTGCATCTAAAACATATAAAGGGAGTTGCCGTTGCGGCACAGTGCAAACAAATCTGACTAGTAACCATGAGGTTTTGGGTTCGATCCCTGGCCTCAATCAGTGGGTTAAGAATCCAGCATTGCCATGAGCTGTGGTGTAGTTTCCAGATGCGGCTTGGAACCCATGTTGCAGTGGCTGTGGCGTAGGCTGGCAGCTGTAGCTCCGATTAGACCCCTAGCCTGAACATCCATATGCCATAGATGTGGTCCTAAAAAGCAAAAAAATAAAGATAAAAAAAAATATATATATATATAAAGAATCTGACAACTCACCAATATAAACAACCTGGGAGTGTTTGGGGGAAGCTTGGTGTCCCGAAACAGCTTAGAGACATATCAGAATAGCGAAAATTCTATTTAAAAAATGGAGCAAAGACATTTCTCCAAAGAAAGGTATGCAAAGGGCAAGTAAAAAAAGGCAGATAGTGAAAGTTTGGTGAGGACGAGGAGAAGCTGAATCCCTCATTCACTGTTGGTGGAAATTTAAGTGGCGCAGCTACTTTTGAAGATAGTCTGGTGGTTCTTCAAAAAGTTAAACATAGTGTTTTTACCATATGACCCAGAAGTCCCACTCCTCTGTATACCCGAGACTGTTTAAAAATCGTATTGGTAAGAAACATGTTCGAGAATGTTCGTAGCAGCATTTTTCATAATAGGCAAAAAGCAGAAACAACCCAAAAGTCCACCAGTGGATGAAGGGATAAATACAAGGTGGTCTATTCACATAACAGAATATCATTCAGCCTTGAAAAGAAAGGAAGTACTGATATCTGCTACGACATGCATGAAAATTGAAACAAAACGGACTAAGTGAAAGAAGCCAAGGTCCATTCTAATCCAACTGTTGACCAAATCACCAAAGAAATGACAAAAGGTAGCATTTAACTGAAAGGACACGAATTCTGAAGCCTCTGACTTCCACGTCACCATCATTCCCCACTGCTGATTCACAGAAAGACTGGAAATTTCCCAATTCAGGTACAGGTGTGGATCAAGTTAATGAAGAGGCCTTCAGATATTTACCAAAATAAAAAAAAATAAAGTAGGAACAGAAAGATGCTGCCTACATGGGGTGGATTAACAGCAGGGTTTCATCTCATTTTCCTGCCAAGCTTCCACTAACATAATATTAAAGAAGGAAGTGGAAGTGAAATAAATAAAATGTTACCTAGAGGGCCCCCCAACTGTTTTTCCCTCCACACCCACGGCAGATGGAAGTTCTGGGGCCAGTGATCGAACCCTTGCCACGGCAACAACGACACTGGATCCTTAACCCACTGAGTCCCAGGGAATTTCCAAACTGTTCCGATGGTACATGCATTGTTTCAAATTAGGAGGTCACCCTACTTTTAACCCCTCTCTCCACCCGCATTGGAAAAACCTAAGGCTGTGGCAGCAGTGATCCTGCGTTCCTACTTGGATGCTGTTGGCTGGACAGCGTGGGGTGGTGGCAGCACAGCCTTTAGGTGAAGCTTCTGCAATTCCTTTCACTCCTTGTGCCTGTCACACAGCCAATTCATTATGATTATCTTGCTTTGATATATATATATATATTTGATATAGATGTGATATATTTGATATATATATTTGATATATATAATATATTACATATATTATATATATATAATCCCCGCCAGCGAAACACAGTCATGAAATGAGGAGGAAACACGTCTGACAAGAGAAATCTATCTATAATTTCTAGAAGGTGGAACGCAGTCGGAGATCTAACCAGTGCAGTGGAGCTGAGGAAGCTTCAGTCCACAGTAGCATTTCTTTCTTTTTTTCTTTCATTTTTTAAAATTTCATCGGCGCAGAGTTGATTTACAAAGTTGTGATAATTTCTGCTGTACCACAAGGAGATTCGGTCACGTGTGTACACACCTCCATTCTCTTTCAGATGCTTTTCCTACAGAGGTGATCACAGGACACTGCGTGGAGTTCCCCGTCCCCACTGGCCACTCATCCATATACCTCCGTGTGCATGTGCCAGCCCCAAATCCCCAGTCCATCCTTCTCCCCCGCCTCCACAACCTGTTCCTTTCGGTAACTAAGTTTTTCGGAGCTGTTTTTCTCACATTGTCTCTGCTTAAAAAAAAAAAAAAGAAAATCACCTGTTGAAACACAGCTTGCCAGGGGCCACCTCAGAGCCTCTGATCCAGTAGGTCCAGGGTGGGGGCTGGGGAGTCACATGTCTTTCAAGTTCCTCGGTGATTCTGATTCCTCTTTCTATACAACACATGCTGATTAGCAAGTTAGGGCAGGAAAGGAGTCGGTTGTAGACAAGCAGACAGACGTTGGCAGGACCCCGGGGAGCGGTGAGTCTCAAAAATCCCAGCTACAAAAGATTATTGGAGTGAGGCTTAGGGTTGAAAATAAGAGGACTGGCTATTGGGAAGCCTGGTCTTAAGTCAGTTTACAACATCCCCCATCTCTGCCCAGCACTGGGGTGCCTACCACCACGCACAACACTGCAGAGTTCTTTTCTGCAGAAATTTGCCCCCAGAACAAAGACGGTCACGTGATAGCCCTGCTTCCTGAACAACTGCCGAGATGAAGATGCTGAAAATAGCATACCTATAAAAACAGAAATTACCTATAAAAACAGAAATTCCAAGCAGCTTTTCTTGTTTCCATCTCAAATATGCAAACCACCGGGTTACTTAAGGAAATCCTTGTGATTGGAAAGACACCAAGATTAGCTAGAACAGCTCATCGCAGAAGTAATTGATATTCAAGGAAACATATGAGATCCAAAGAGAGGGGAAAAAAAAGGTCTAGAGGGAGTTTTAAGCACATTCATTCATAAAATGAGAAAAAGGCATTATAAAAAACTGAAAACAAAAGGAACACTTGGAAATTAAAACTATGATTTAAGTAATTTAAAATATTCAGTAACAGAAGTGGGATTTAAAAATCAAGGAAATTAGTGATGTTGAGGATTTTTTCATGAGCCTGCTGGCCATCTGTGTGTCTTCTTTGATCAACTATGGTAAAAAATAATTTAAAAGAACCACAAAAAATTTTAAAGGATAAAAATCAAGGAAATATCTTAGAAGATGGGACAAACATCAAAGGGGTAGAAAATATGAGTGTAAAGATAAGCAAAATGGAACATTATTCCAAGAAATTGAAACACAGCTATTTTCAGCAAATGGAAACACCAGCAAGAAAGAGCAAATAGAGTGGGAAAGAATATAAAAAGGGAAAATGGTAAAAAATCCAACACAAAATAGCTTCCCAGAGCCAATGTTCAGGAGTCTACAAATGAAAGGCTAACAAATGTCCAACGAAATTAATGAGAAAAGAATCACAAGGATATCGTTGCAGTAACTGAAAACAATAAGCTTAAAGAGAAATTCCTAAAATTTCCAGAATAAAAGTCACCACAAAAGATAAGAATAAGGATCTGATCTTCCCATTAATAACAACAAAAACTTTAAGTTAAAGGATTAATGTCTTCAGAATTGTACATAATAAAAACTTTTAACCTAGAATTTTGTTACAGGGAGACTTTCAGTAAAATAAAATTTAAAATGAAGAAATTTTAGGAGTTGCTGTCATGGCGCAGTGGTTAACGAATCCGACTAGGAACCATGAGGTTGCAGGTTCAATCCCTGGCCTCGCTCAGTGGGTTAAGGATCCGGTGTTGCTGTGAGCTGTGGTGTAGGTTGCAGATGCGGCTCGGATCCCACGTTGCTGTGGCTGTGGCGAAGGCCAACGGCTACAGCTCCGATTAGACCTCTAGCCTGGGAATCTCCATATGCCGCGAGTGCAGCCTTAGAAAAGGCAAAAAGACCAATAATAATAATAATAATAATAATAATAATAATAATAATAATAAAATTTAGGAGGACTACGAAAGTTTATTCCTAATTTTCACTTTAGAATGTGCTCTTTGAAAATAAGGGATAGTTCCTCAAAATTGAATCAGTAATTGGAGCCAAGCAACAGCAGATTTTCTTTGAGTAAGGATGAAGGAACATAAAACTATTAGGGACAAGAGGTAGACACAGGAGAAAAAAACAGATTTTAGAATTTGTAACAGCCAATAAAACAATAAAGGCAGGTATCCATACAAGAAAGAAAAAGTAACCAGTCATGAAATGTAGTTTTTATAGTGATTAGAAACAGTGCTGGAGAAGTGAACAAAAGCAAACACATCATCTGAAGATGAAAACTATCTCTAAGATGATTGATAGATAGGCAGATAAATGGTAGATGGATGGATGGATGGATGGATGGAAATTGAAGGCAGATTATAAATAGGTAGGTAGATGATATATAGATAGATGAATGGATGAATGGATAAAAATAGATATAGTGATACAACTCAGAATTAGAGAAGCACTGGAAAAACTGGAACATAAAAATTATTTAAATATTAGAATATGACTGAATATCTCTGAGAACAGTGGTTTTGAATTTTAAAAAAATTACAAACTTTAATAAAGCAATAAGATTATAAAGATAAGTATAGGTTCATGGAAGGGCACAGAAAGAAATATCAAGAAATTAATTTAATAGATTATTTATTAAATATTAATACATTTAGAAATATTAATTTCTACCAGGAAATCAATCAATAGTGTCTGATATCGAAGCATAGTTTTAAAAGGCCTAGAGGAGGACTCAATTCTCAATGTTTTTGTAACACTTCTGGCTTCTCTTTAACAGGACGTATTATAAATCCACATCTCTTGTGGAACATTTATCTGACGTTCAAAAATGCCTTTAGTTTCACTTTTTTTCTTCTGTTAAATTCAAGTTATCTTCAACTGTATACCTTTTATTTTAAAGGAGCATTTTCATTAATGAATTTACGAATAAAAATTCCTGGCTCAAAAACTGTCAGAACTGTAACCCCTCTACTGAAGTGTTTTTATGTTGGAACATCAGTCTGCTGTTGCATTCAATTTATTGAGCCCTTTCATTTCATGGAGCTTATTTCTAAAGGAAAGCCAAGTCCAAGCTATCAGCCAAAGGATAGGGGATCGAACTGCTGAATTTCAGCGGTAAAGTATCTTGAGTGAAGAGGTTGTATTTGTAGAAAATGATTTGTCTTTTAGCTTAGAGGTTTTGTGTTCCTTTAGTGATTTATTACTCATCCTTCCAGACGGTAAAAACTTTGGCCCATCACATTCTTGTTTGATTTTTATGACATCAGCTCATTTTTCTCTGTGACCCTTTTCTTTACTGGACCAGTTAATTGATTTAGCAATGTGAAACCCAATTTCTAATTTTAAGGTATTCATAACGTTTCAGTCATATCATGAACGGTTTTGATTTAAAACACCGATCTCCATCAATTTGGTCGGTTCAAAAGATCGATAGTAGATCTGACTTTTGAAATACGATACAGTTAATTACTTGGCACGTGATCAACAGCCAAAGGTTTTTCTGATTTACTATTAAATTTGTTTCATTAAATGTCATGTTTTCTTAGCCATAGAAAATTTTAGATCAATTTAGCCTTACATTTAGGATGTGTTGACATGACATTTGTGTACATCTTCTAAAATGAAGGGCTATAATACTTCATAGAGTTTCAATACAAATTCATATAGAGTTGAGTTTTCAGTCATCAGAATGTCCAGAAAGGAATTTGTCTAACTGGTAGCCACGCAAATAAATACATTTAAAAGATATACACTATTTTAAGCGTGGTTACCTCTTAGAGCAGATGTCATTTTGTAATGTGGTTGCAACAATCACT
This sequence comes from Catagonus wagneri, assembly GCA_004024745.2. Classification (NCBI taxonomy): domain Eukaryota; kingdom Metazoa; phylum Chordata; class Mammalia; order Artiodactyla; family Tayassuidae; genus Catagonus; species Catagonus wagneri. Next base: position 10,333,386 of record PVHT020000119.1, read on the forward strand.
TTAACCGTTAAAAAAAAACCCTCAAATGAATCCAGATCGGTGATGACCGTCACCTGTGCTCCTTGTCCCTTCTCCTGTTTTCTGTTACCTGACATGGTGACAGACAGAAGCACTGGATATTAAACTCCCTTAAGAAAATATTTGGGGGAAAACACGTCTGTAGATGAAAAAAAGTGGAATAAAATGGAAAATGCATAAAATAGTATATGTAAGTGGAATGTTGAACACGAAAATCAACAAAATTCAAATTGTTTTATAAATGTAGCTGATATTAACCTCAATCCACGAACTCAAGTCAGCAAGATATGTGCGTGTGTGTGTGTGTGTGTGTGTGTTATATACACAGTTAGCTCTTAAACAACAAAATGGGTTTGAACTTCAAGGGTCCATTTACAGGCGGATTTTTCCCCACAGTCGACACTTGAGTCCTACGCAGTCCATGGCTGGCTGGATCCCCAGATGGATGTGGACCGGTTGGCTTGGAGGAACCTGAAACTGGAGGGCTATAACCATCCAGTACTTATATTTTCCTCTTTCGGGGGAGGGGCTGGCACCCCTGACCCCCACCTTGTTCCAGGATCAGGTGTATATGACAAATCGCGTTCCAAGCAGAGGATAGAAAAGTCAACCTCATTTATTTTCAGACTCAGGCTGTGTGTATCCAGATTTATTAAGCGTCAGGCCGCTGGGGAAGACTTTCTATTCCCCAGTCTGCCGAATCTTGCCACGATCCTGGCCCCCTGAGCCCAGTGGTCAAGGCAGGGGGCCCTGAGGGGCCTACACGCCCATCATCCTAGGCACACTGATTTCTGCATTAGACTTGCCACCTGCAGGGGCTCCGTATGCCAGCCAAGGAGGCACGCAGGCAGCAGAGCCCCGGCCAGGAGACCCTGCGCTCAGGACTGCAGCCCTCACTCCCCTTTGGGTGTTCTGGAACTGTCCCACCCCAGCTCCTGTCTCTCAAGGCTTCCTCCCACCCAGGGCCCCTCGGAAAATCCAGGGTCATCTTCCCGACAGCTCCAGGGTTTTACAGTACACAGGGAGAGACGGGCTGGCTTTGTTCTCATCCCAACCAAAACCTTGGGAGGGGTTCCCGCGAGAATTACAAATCCTGGCTACATGCTCATAAGGGGGACAAGGAGAAAATGACAAGGGCATCAAAACAATGCCTGTCCGGAATGCCTCTTGGCCACGTCACAGAAACAGACTGAAGCAAGTCCAACGTGACCCACAGTGAAAATGCTAAGGGCAAGAAAGCAACAGAGAAACCAGAGACTCGCGGTCTAATTTAAAATCGAACTGTAAATTCAACCACCACACCCAGTTAAAAGAGAAAAGCAAACCAAGCCTCCCGAAGACGAGAAAACACACCAACACGATGTAAAGCCTGCAGCTGAGCATTGCTGCGTCCCTGTAGACAAACTGCCCAGTACTGATCCCTGTCCTGAGGGCTTCCAAGGAGCCGGACCCTCAGCGCCAAGAAGGGGGCTCGGGGAGCTGCCCGCTGCCCAGAGTGCCCTGCGGGAGGCTGGCCGGTCCCCAAAGAGACGCCCAGCTCTGGGCGGGAGCCACACGCACACAGATCAAGCCCGCGAGGCTGTGGGCTAAGTCCACACAGCTCCACTGTCCCCACCGTCCGCATCGAGTCAACGTCCGAAGAGCGGTTGTGGCGACCCTCGCATTCCCCCACGTTGCTGTACAAGGTCAGCCGCAATCTGTTGAGATGCCTTTGCTTTCACATCTCAGCCCCTGATTAAGGAACGGAAGCGCACAACCAGGTCAACACGTCACCGGAGAGAGCGAGGGAAAAGGTCTCCAGGAGCTTTGCTGAGAAGAGAAACGGAACACGGGGAGGGGTCACGGGACAAACTGAGCGTGGGGCTTGGTTTTGTCTTTTTCTCCTCCCAAGAGAATTAATGGCACAGACGTACGAGGTGGGCAGGAAGCCGTAAGCGAGGAGAACTGATGAAGCAGAAGAGAAGGCCAGGGTCTGAGAAGGGGAGAGGGAGTGACGCCAGCCTGTCGCTGGGAGGTGGCTGCAGCCAGGATCGGAGATCACAGTTGATCTTGGCAACAGAGGGCACAGAAGCAAGGACGCCGGTGCTGGGCCCTGACAGAGGTGACGTGGGGTAAAAGAGGGATGCTGCCCGCTGCTTCTCTCTTCTCTGTAAGACGAGAAGGGGCATCACAGAAAAGGAAGAGCGACAGAGCTCCTCAGATGCCAGGGCTCCCGACTCCCCTGGGTCCCTGACCCCCAGCCACGCCTCTCCCCCCTGCATCCTTAAGGTCTTCCTCTCCATTGACTCCTCCTCTGCAGAAGGACAAGACAAGCACAGAAACAGTTCTCCAAATCATGAGCACGCACGCTACTGCTGAGCCCTAAGCTAATCAGTGGAAAATGGGATGAAATGATTGTCTAGGAAAAGTGAACGATTTAAAGTTGACCTCAGAAAATATTTAAAATCTCAAAGAGAAATCCTCCAAGATGGGTTTTAAGCAAATAGGCAAATAGCTTCCCCTGAGAAATAAATGAATGCACGGTAACAGATCCATATATCAAAGGCAAACAAGCTGTATCTTGATTGAGGCTGAAAATCTAATTAATAAAATTCTACATCATTCCTGATAAAATGACTTTGTACGGCAAGTCAGGGATAAGTTTAGGGATGTTTGTCCCTAAAAATTAAGCCAGTGGATCTCTTTTGCTTTCTAGACAATCTGAAAACTCCTACGTGCGCGTGCACACACACACACACACACACACATGCTTAATGAACTAGCCCCAGCCTGCCTCTCTGTTCCTAATGTGGTACCTTTTACTATGTTTCAGGTACGCTGCGGAATCTGTGTTTCTCTGACCTTAACATTTTCTCCCGCTGCACTGTAAATGACTTCTCTCTAGAAAGTCCTCCACTTTCTTGACTTGCGAAGTGCTTAACCAAATTCTGGTGGCAACACTCTCACGACCTTGTCATCCTTACCGTGTTTTGTGTACGTTTCTACTTCAAATTCTCTACGATCTTTGGGGATATGATGGTGTTCCTTAAAAACAATGATTTCGGTGTAATCACCCCGTGTGCCCAGAGCAAAGCATAGTCCTTGGAGCTTGAAAGACATGTGAAAAGAAGAAACTAGCCTTCATCCCTTGAGATCTCCACGTGTAGATCTGTTCTTCTCTCTAGACCTCCAGGGCTCTCATATGGCACTAGGCCACCAGGCATCCCATAGAAATGTCTTGGGTAGTTCATTTGCCTCTTAGACATTGCCTCAATAATAATTATTATCATCATAATAATAATAATAATATTGTTATATTATTCTTATAATGGAATTAGTGTAGTTGTCATCATAATAATTGCTGTTAATACACTATTCTTATTATAATATTCTTACTAATTTATTATCATTATTGTTACTGTTATTATTAGAACCCCCTATCCTTATAATCCCAGCAGAACACGCCCAAGGAATGACACTTCTTGGCTGATAGAATCTCGTGCTTAACTCAGATCCACGAAGTCAGCCTTGCCAACAGGGGAAATTTACTTGGGTGATGGAAAAAGGTGATGGAGAGAGAGAGGGGTGGCTTGGGGCAGAGGTGAGGACTCGCTCGCTGTTTTTGTTGTTTTTCTTTATTTCTTTATGTTTCCGATGGAGACAACACTTTGGCCTCCTCTCTGCTGACGTGCCTAAATTCCAGGTTCAAGCGTGAACTTGCCTGACGGGGTGGACAATATTCTGATAAATAAGAAGGCACTTCTGCAAAGGAGGCAGCTCTCCCCTCGATGGTTAGTGGGGAAATCCTCTGCACAGGATTTCTTTTTATCAATAATGCATTAATGGAGTTCCCCTTGCGGCTCAGTGGATTAAGGACCTGACGTGATCTCTGTGAGGGTGCAGGTTCCATCTCTGGCCTCGCACGGTGGGTTAAGGCTCCGGCATTCCCTCAAGCTGTGGTGGAGACGTAACTCGGATCTGGTGTTGCCGTGGCTGTGGTGTATACTTCAGCTGCGGTTCTGATTCAGCCCCTAGCTGGGAACTTCCACACGCTGCAGGTGTGGCCGTAAAAACAAAAATAACACATTGAACCCTACCGTGCCTCCTAGGACCACATCTATTCCATTCTCAGGATAAGCTGAGAAAATGTACAATTTTGTAGTAACGATTCTGTTGTAATCATTGCCCAATTCTGGGCGCTGAGGGATTTGCATGTTCTCATGTGTAATTTTCCTATTGTACCAGGCAGAAGAAATTGTCCCCTTCCCACTGTTAGTCCGAGCAGAGGCAGAATAAGCGTACTCTGTGAACAGAAGTGTTGCAGCCTAATATTCGTCGGTAATTTGCGTTTACTGATTTTGATCACCTCTGCGTATGCTTAAGCAATCAGGTGAACTAGACTTAGGCTGTTTCCAGGTCTTGGCTACTGTAAATAATGCTGCAGTGAACACAGGGGTTCAGGCAGATATGGCTTTGGGATAGTGGTTTTGCTTGCTTCAGATACGTACCCAGGAATGAGAGTACTGAACCATATGGCGGTTCTATTTTTAATTTTCTGAGGAACCTCCATACTATTTTCCATGGTGGCTGCACCGATTTACATTCCTAACAACGCTGTAGGAGGATTAGTATTTTTTCTTTTAATTCGGAGAAAATTATAAGCAGAACAAAAGAGTAAAGCCATATAGAAATGGAAAGAACATTCAAATATTGACTAAGAACATATTTGCTATTAACATCCAAATAAGTCTAGTCAATTCTTGATTAAAGAGGAAAGCTGCGTATTGTAGGATTTTTACTAATTTAAGAAGCGATGCCTGTGCCTTTTCTTTAAGAATTTAGCTAAAATTAGTTTCCCCTTCATGCAGAATTTGAATTCATTATAAACACAAAAGAGAACATGTCTTTGATACAATAAGTCAAATTTACATTTCTTTTCACTTGTTATCCGTTTTTTTTTTAAATTTGAGGAAATCGATGCTAAATTCTGGATCCAGGCTGAGAAAAAACTAAGTGATAGCCAGCACAGATTCCGATAAAACCCCCATTTTCCCCCTGCAGCTTATAGAAGTGCTGAACTAAAACATATTTCACATAAGACAGCAAGAAGAGCCAGTCTAACAAAAGCTTTATCATTCTTTGCATAAAAAGGAGCTGATTATATTGCAGTAGCTGGACTCTGATGTTGTGAATGTTTTCTATACACTTGACAATCTTTGTTTCAATTCAAGTGAATAGGAAACCAGAAATATCTTATCTAGGACTAAGAACATGCCAACATTTAAAGTGTTTCCTTTTTTATCTTTTTCTTTTTATCTTTGAACAATTATTTAGAAATTAACGTTTCTAATGCCTGGATTGTTAAAGGTCTTAAAGTTGGGAATGTAACAATTTTTTTTTTACAGTGTGTTCTAAACAAATTTTAATCCAGGTATCTATTGATGAAAGTCATGCAGCTTTCTTGAATCTTGGGTCTTGCCTTCCTGGTCTCTGCATGGAGACAAGGTGCATGTGTCCTTCTGGATCTTTTCCACCTGTGCCACCAGTACAAACACATAAAAAGTGAAAAACAAACAAAAGGGATTCCAAAGACTGTTTATGCACATAGATAATCCCTGCTGTCCAATGCTAAAGAAAATGTCTGAGTGAGGTAAAGGTACAGGGCAGGTATTTACAGTTGTTATAAACGGTGCAACCACACCAGCCCAACCTGGAGATGCAAAGCTGAAAGGAGAGGAGAACAGTTGTGTTTTACCCTCTTTCATGGCGGGAGATCAAGAATATTACCTAGAGCCGATCATGTAGTTAGTAGAAGTTTGAGAGCATAAAGGCTTTTAGAAAAACAAATCGTGATAACATAATTATATTAGGGAAAAGGGAAGATGAAGAAAAAAGAAAAGCAAGAATAATTTATGTTTTAATTTCCTTATGTGGAAATTAGAAGAAGGCAGAGATAAATATGACTTTATTTCTTATCACTGCTCACTAATATCCCCAGCCTATAGTTTTTATTTTTTGAAAGTTGCAAAAAACATAAGATTAACATTTCAAAAGGAATTTTCAATATGAAGCAAGTCCAGACTAATTCTTTCAGACACTCAGAGGAAACACACACACACACACACACACACACACACACACACCCCAAATTAAAAACTCAGAGACCATGAAATGAAAGAGAAAAATTGAAAAATCATACAAAAGGAAATGGAAAAGAAAATGTAAAAAATCTGACAAGGCTGAGGTCAAACTTGCTTGTCATATCAACAAATGTAAAGGGGCTAAGAAGTATTAATTAAAGGAAAATCTTCCTTGTTTGATCAAAAATAGAATTCACCTCTGTGTACACAGAGTAATGCATTCTGGAAGAGCCTTACAAAGAGTTGTTGGGCACAAAGGAAAGGAAAGGAGAAGAATCACTAGCAAATGTACACAAAAAGAACTCAGGGACCACGAGATTGTATTTGCAGTCAAGGCAAACATATTGAAAGACGGAAAGAGTGACTTACAGCTGTTTGATGCTCAAGGTAGGATGAAGGTTTAGAGCCATCATGGATCCAATGTCACCACGGATGCTTACACTGTACATGGTACTCCAAGCAAATGTCCCTTCCAAGGGTTGTGCCCTAGACTCTGATATATGACAGACTTTATTTTGGTGGCTGCACAGACTGAGGGAGACAGAAGACAGAAGATGTAGACACAGGCCACCCTGGGCTGGAAGGTTAGCCCGAATCCCCTGAATAGAGTAAGTCCCAAAGAGTGAGTAAGAAACAAGAGAAATCTACAGCCCCAAAGAAGACGGGAAGGAGACTTACCTGGAGCCACTTCAGTATTGAGTTATCTTGTAATCCGAGGCTGATATCTAATCAATAAAGTTCTACCTTGTTCCCGACAAAAGCTACTAATAAATTAGGAATTTTTAAGTGTATTATCCTAAAACCCAGCATAAATATTAATGGCAAAAGACAGGAAGTACTGTGGAATGAGAGTCTTACCCAGTTAAAATAATACTATAGAAAGCAAGACAGAGAGATGAGTATAAAATCTGCAACTAATTACCTGTCCAGAAACTTCTTAGCTGATACACAAATTCAAGAACTGATTTTTCGCATAGCATCCTAGAAGTAATTAGCTTAATCAAGATAAAAGAGACAAAATAACAATTAAGAGATACAAAATAAATGAAAATAGTTACATGTGGTTACACTGCTAAACTCTAGCTAGTAATTTGAAAATTGGATGAAATGGTGATTATCTAGGAAAAACGCGATGTCTAAAGTTGACTTGAGACATTTAAAATCTAAAAAATCAACTACAGAAAATTAAGAATACAGGCAAATAGCTTCCCCTTAGAAATGAACACGTTATAGCATAATAATATACTGAAGGAGAAAAAGCAACGTCTTAATTGAGGCTGATTTCTGATTAATAAAATTCTACATCATTCCCAATAAAAGCTACTAATAAATTAGGAATTCACAAGTGTATTATCTTAAAACCCAGCATAAATATTAATGGTAAAAGATAGGAAGTATTTTTATTAAAGAGAGAAAAAACAATCCAGTACTGCTCTTGTTCTCTACAGTTGTTTGTAGCAACTAACCAGAGTAATTTTTCAGGAGGATGAAAAGTACAGAAAAATTATGAAGCAGAAGTACACAATATTGTTTGCGACTAAGAAGGGCAAATCCAACGGAGTGACCTGAATGTATTATAACTCAAGTTATGATTAAAGAATATTTAATAACCTGATTAAAAAACTGATATATAAAATCAATAGGCTGCAGCAATACAAGCAATATCCATTTATGAATATAATGTTTTAGAAGTCCTCATTTCTTTAACATTAAAGTTAAAAGATCAAGTGAACAACATTTTTCCTTTTCACTCAGGACTGGACATAAAAGTAATTTTAACCACCCTTCCTACCCTACGGCTTTAGACAACAGAAATTTGCAAGTCTAATTTCTGTGAGGGTGGCTCACAGTGCAAATATCTCTATTCCCTGCCACTCTGGAGACAAACTCCACCTGAATATATTAGTTTATTGAGAAAAATGGGTCCATGTGTCTGTCAAAAGATTGTATAGCAATGTTGTAGCACCCTTACTGACGACGACCCCAACTGGAAACAAACCAAGTGTGCCCAGCAGGAGACTGGATACAAAGGCGCAGGGTGTCTGCACAGTGGGCTACCGCCCAGCCATGAAAAGAAGAGGGAAAAAATGATCCCCAGATGTAACGGGGGCGGAGCGCGTAGAAATGAGGATGAGCGAAAAACTGGACCTGAGAGAGAATATACCATAAATGCCACTTCGTGATATGGATTGAGATCAGGAAAACCAATATATGGGGATGGAAAGAAGAGCGGTGCTTGCCTTCAGGGTGTAGATATTCACTGGGAAGAAGTGGAAAGGAGTTTTCCAGGCGCCAGAAATGATCTGAATCTTGATCTGGGTGGTAGCTGTGCGAATATATCCACAGGCAGATACGCGCGTCTATGTGTGTGCATACGGATGGATGTGTGTGTGTGTATTTACAGACACAGTGTGTGTGTGTACGTATATACTTCACGGAGAGAGAGAGAGAGAGGGAGGGAAAGCACAGGACATGTAAGGGTCCCTGCTTGTCCTTCCAGCCTCTCTGCTTCTTTAACCTACCTCTGAGCCAAAGAGATTCCCACAATCTGCTTCTGCACACACTCTTCAGAGCCGCAAATAGGACTTTTTAGTATGTTTATATACAGAGAGAGGATAAAATTTGCAAGGTGTTTTTTTGCGCAACACTCTGCTATTTTCATTTTTGGCTTGGAGGGCTTTAACCGTCAACAAGGTGACATGTAAAGATGGAGCTGACATTTCCGCTTCTTGTGAATTGAAAGACAATTAAATGAGAAGACAATGGGACTTGTTGAAAAGGTGGCTGTAAGGGCTGAGGAAAAAGGAGAACCAGGAATGACGTGGCGGTCTAGAGTGGACGATGCGTGGATGTCGGCACCTCGCAATGATGAAGAAATGGACAAGACAGAGCAGTCTGGTGGAGGAGATGTTGGATTTTGGAGCTTGTGGATTTTCAAGAATTTGTGGAATATTCATGCAGAGATGCTTAAAGACTATTTGGTCTTAAAGCTCAGAGGGGAGACTGGTTTCACACAGAATCCCACAAATCTTTTTAAGAGCTTACAATGTGCTGGATTTCGTTCTGGGAAGCGGGGACAGATAAGAGAATAAGCAGAGGCGTGATTCAGATCCAGAAGTTTTGCTGCCGTCAATACATACACAACATGGAAAGAGATGAGAGTATGTATGACTGCCCACGTAACGTGTCCCCAAGAAGAAAAGGCTTTGAGCCAAGTCCCTGAAAATATCACCTGCGGGGACCAAGTAGAAGGGAGAAAAGAACAAAGGAGGCTAAGAAGTGGCCAGAGATGGAAAAAGAAAATTAAAAAATGAGTCAAGCCAAGAGAAAACTATTTTTTAAAGAAGGAGACGGTAAAGGGCCAGACGGTGCACAGACGATGGGAAAAGAATCCGCTGAGCTGAGCCACGAGGCCATGGCTGTGAACCTCGGGGAGGGACAAAGGAGGCAGAAAGGAGGAATCATGAATCTTATTTATTCCTTTATCTCCAGCACCTGGAAGATTGTAGAAAATCAACAGATTTGTGGAATGAATAAATGAGTATATTGACAAACAAATTAATTTGAACAGAGCAAAAGATGAAGATAGATTCACTTATTGGACAAAAATATTATTGAGAGCCTCTCCACGTGGCAGGACCTATTCCAGGCGCTGCTGTTCAGAGAGTGGACAGAAGAGAAAAAACTCCCTCCTCTCAAGGAACCGCCTTTTCGTTGGTGGGGCCAGAGGGTGAATAAACAGGTGTGTGACGTGTCAGAAAGGGGTAAAGACTACGGAGTAGGGGCAGAGGGATGGGGCGGGGCGGAGATGGGGGTGGAAATTCATTTAAATTTATTTGCCCAGGAAAGGGCTTTCTGACAGAGTGCTATCTGAGGAGGAACTCAAGACAGGAAGGGCCTTCAAGAGGGTCAAGGGATGAGAGCGGAGACGGAAGTGTTACAGGCACGAGTGAGAGCAAAGGGAGTGGGTAAGACCGTGGTAGGGAAACAGGTCAGAGCAGCAGCAGGTAGCCCCATCATGAAGGACTTCGAGGGCCATGGGCATGGGTCTTGGTTTTACCATCAGCCAGGGGCCTAGAGGGGCAGCTGGATAGCTTTGCGGAGGAGCAGGAATAGTGCAAAGTTGGGCTGGGAGACAAAACGCTAGTCGATAATGGAGGGACTGTCCCTTGGGGTGGTGGCCAAACGCTGGCCAGCAAGTGGAGCCTCAGGAACCCTCACTCACTGCTGGCGGGAATGCCAACTGGTACAGGTACTTTGGAAGGCAATTGAGTGGTTTCCTACAAAACTAACTGTACTCTTAATGTGGGAGCAACCAACCAGGATCCTGTGTATGCTCCCAAAGGGGCTGGAAGCTGATGAGCACACGCACAATAACCCTACACAAAGCTTTAGTCCCGATCACCAGAACCCTGACGCCGGCGGGATGTCCCTCACTAGGTGAGTGGCTCGGTGCCTTGTGCTCTCTCCAGACAACGGCACAATACTCTGCGCTAAGAAAGGGGTTGTCAGGCCAGGACAAGACAGGGAAGAACCTTAAATGCACATGACTAAATGAAAGATGCCCATCCGCAAAGGCTAGAGTCTGTGTGATTCCAACTCTATGACAGTTAGGAAAAGGCCAAATTATAGAGAGGTGAAAAAGACAAGCGGTTGCCAGGAATTAGTGGGGGAGAGTGGAATGAACAGGAGGTGTAGGCAAAGCTACACTGTGCGACCCTGTAATGGAAACCCCCATGGAAGCTAATCCCTTCCCACTCCTGGGGAGCTGGGTCTCCCCGACACGCAGCTCCCTCCTGCCCCAGTCTCCCCACCACACCCCAGCTCTGAACCCCATCCTGGGTGGCTGCCCTGTCTCTCCCATGAGAACCAGTGGCTGCCTTGCTTTAGGCCGCGTGATGGCGTTGGACTTGAGTTGTTCAGCACAGGATGGGTGGGGAGGAGATGGAGGAAGACCCGTTAAGCAGTTTTAAGTGGCAGAAGAAATAAGAAATGCGGAGCCTCAAGTTCTAATTTGACTGCCCTTCAAACAGCTCCATGGCGTTTCTACACTTGTAGACGCTAAATGGCCTCAGTTGGCTTAATCTAGTGAAGCATGAAATAGCCAGATGCCGTAATAGGTTTAACGGCTAATTTCAGGAACAACAAAATACTGCTTAGGTTTTTCTTAAAGGGCTGTTCACATGGAAGAGGCTCAAAGCATTCGTTACTGAAGTTATTTCCAATTTCCCACGATGAGTCATGCTTCGGTGAATGTTCTTGTCAGAAAAATCTGATGACTTCCCTTAGGGTAAATTCCTAGAATTGAAATAAGTTGCTGGTTCCAAGATATATATATACATATGTATATCTTTAAAAATATTGTCTTTGAAATATATATATTTATAATATGTACGATTACCCTAGAATACACTCATTTTATTATGCAACATATATAAAATATGTATAAAAAATATAAAACCGACTTCTTCGACCAACATAATTGCCACACAAGATGAGGACTTTGGTCCAGATGCACACAAACATGCCATTTGATGCTCAGATGAACCAAGTAATCAGTCCGATACTGAAATATACGTTTACAATTTTTTGCCATTATTCAAACTGAGACCTGGACTCAAGCAATGGTGAACAGCTATATTTTTCTTATAAAAGTAGAAAGCAGGGCTTGTGATTTAAATCTTGTGTACTCTTTGTTGGTGGGAATATAAATTGGTTCAGCCTCTATGGAAAACAGTACGGAGGTTCCTCAAAAAAAAAACCTAAAAATAGACTTGCCGTATGATCCAGCAATCCACTCCTGAGCATATGTCTGGACAGAACCCGAATTCAGAAAGATACATGCACCTCTGTATTCATGCAGCACTATTCACAATACCCAAGACATGAAAACAACTGAAATGTCCATCAACAGGTGAACAGATAAAGAAGATGTGGTATACACAGAATGGAAAACTACTCAGCCATAAAAAAGAATGAAGTGATGACATTTGCAGCAATGTGAAGGGTCCTAAGGGTTGTCATTCTCCGTGAAGTAAGTCAGAAAGAGAAAGACAAGTACCATGTGATATCACTTGTATGCAGAATCTAAAATATGACACAAATGAACTTATCTAGAAAACAGAGACAGACTCACAGATGCAGAGAACAGACAGACTTGTGGTTGCCACGGAACAGGGGTGTGTGGAAAGGATGGAATGGGAGTTCGGAATTAGCAGATGGGATCTATGCAAACTACTGCTTATAGAAAGGATACACAACTAAGTCCTACTGTACAGCACAGGGAACTCTATTCAGTGTCCTGGGATAAACCAAAATGGAAAAGAAAATGGAAGAGGATGTGTATATACCTATAACTGCATCACTTTCTGTGCAGCAGAAACAAACACAACGTTGTAAATCAACTACACCTCAATAAAATATAAATTTTGTAAAAAATTGAAAAAGTTTTATGTACCCTGATGGTCTGTGTATGTGGCTTCACACCTCTCCTTGGAAGCCAGATCCTGCTCCTGGAATCACATTTCCATTTTTGCCTTATTCACCATCTACTTCTCAAAACAAAGAAATGTCCGCATTTGGTTTATCACTAAAACGTGTGTGTTTCTATTTGAATGTAAGACAGAGGCATACAATTTAAGACTATGATAAGAGGAAGAAACTTATTAAATAAGTGCCAACAGATCCTGGTAAGAATTTAGAAAAGCTAAGAAGATAAGCATCTTGGGAAAAATTAATACGCATCCATCTTGACCAGGCTGTTTTGTGACTGGAAATGGGCTATAACTGAATTGGAACTTCTGCCCCGGGCACAGAGCGGAATCTTTTGAGAAAGAATTGTTTTGGCTAGGGTCTAAATTGCCCCCGAATAAATTGAGCAGAAGGATTCTGCTCTCATCCCCAGCCCGAAGCTTCGATGGCCTCCACTGATTTGTCAGCAGATGAGCTACTGCTTCTGCTGGACTTTCAAGTATATCGTAAGTTTCTCTAGATGGCTTGGAAATGCTAGCTGCTCTATATTTTTGCCAAGTTTCTGCCTCCTTTTTTCACCTAGCGCATTTCATTTTGTCAATGCAGTTGTGCGTTATCACAGATGTAAGTAAGTTATTAATTTCTGTGTCTTTGCTGTTTGAACCAGAGGTGGGAGTGGAAGCCACAGCCCCAAAAAAGGCACCTTTCAGAGCAGACCCGCTCCTGGCTGAAATTTCTATTATAACCGAATAAGATTAAGCCCACATTGAATTTGTATTTAGATAACCTTGTCACTTTCCATTACCTAGTTCTAAACAGTTATGAATAAGTGAAAGCCCCCATTGTCCTTCATGGATTATGCCAATGTCAGGGAAATGAACACCGTGTCTGCACTGAATTATCATGTTGACTGCAGCAGATTTTATTTAAGCAAGATTGAGAAACTATTCTCAGATTTTTGGTGGGCTCAAGAGAGATCATCGAGGATTCTTCATCATCATCGAGGCAGCGTCCTTTCCTTAATTTGGACTTGGCAAATTTGAAATTTCCATTCTCCCAGATGAAACGATGAGGTCCTTGACGGCACGCCACAGGTGACTATGCTCAGCGCAGCAGAGCCCAGGAGCCAGGGCCACTGTGCCACAGACAAGCAGGCTGTAAGAGGCTGGAGCCTATGTTCTAGTCGGAGCCCTGACTTTGAACAGCAGTTGCAGTGACTAGTGGTGGTACTTGTCTATAATCCTGGTGCCTCCGCTTTGAAAAGCCCCCTTTCCAGCAGCACACACACAATCAAGATCACAACCACTACACTTTTACCTCCGAATATGGAGAATGGCCACATCACATCCCCAAACTATGGGATAAATACGGCAGTAGTTTTTATAACATACTATACCAGAAGTTGGCAAAGTACAGCCTCCAAGCCAAACCCCATTTTTTTTCTTTCTCTTTTATTTTTGGCATGGCCTATGAACCGCTATTGATTTGTGCAGTTTTAAATGTTCAGGAAATATCAAAAGAAAAAGAATTTCTTTTCTTTTTTTGTCTTTTTGTCTTTTAGGGCCACACCCGCGGCATAGGGAGGTTCCCAGGCTAGGGGTCCAGTCGGAGTTGAAGCCGCTGGCCTACACCACAGCCACAGCAACGCGGGATGCTTAACACACTGAGCTAGACCAGGGATTGGAGCCCGCGTCCTCATGGATTTGCTAACCGCTGAGCCACGGCGGGAATCCCAAGAAGAACTTCTGATACATGAAATTGACATGAAGTTCAATTTCAACGGCCTTAACTAAAGCTTTATTGGCACACAGCCCCGCTCATCACCTTGTGTATCGTCTATGGCTGTTTGAAGGCTACAGAGGCTGAGGGCTGGGACCAGTAATTGAATGTGTCTGGATTTAGGGCAGCTCTCTGAGATGGTCCCCATCAGGCTTGACCAAAAGTCATGTCTGATCACCATTGTTTGCATCCTCATAATGAGCTGTGCTAGAGACCATGCAAGTTGGGTGGCTAATTAGTTCCAGGGTCCCTTTGTGTTGTGACAACTCAGAAAACGTCACCAGGTGCTGCCGCCCCCTGGCCCACAAATCCCTGGGAGAGAACTGAATCATTAATGGCCAGTTAATACTGGCCATTGTCATCAGAAACCTTATTGGAGCCCTTGTTCTTATTAACAGATCACTTTGTCATAACTGCACGGATAGTAGGCAAGGTCGAAACCCACATTTGCATCCTTGTGTTGGAAAGCAGTCAACCCTGACCCGTCCATCTTTCCTCAGAGTTACAGACACATCGTAAGCAGACATCTCTGTGTGGTTTCTGGTTTGCACAGGTGCTGTTAAGCCTGGTCCAGCCTTCAGCTCAGTGATTCATTCAGCTAGTGTTAACTGCCTGTTCCAACTCAACTAAAATTGTGGGGCTGGTCTAAGGGGAATGGAGTTGGACAGAGATAAGCCAAGGCCTGGGCTATGACACCTGTGATGTTGGTCTTTATCCTGGTACCTAGCACAGGACTCTTAAAACTCTTGGAATTTCCGCAGCCTGGAGATTCCACTATCTGCTGGGAGATAAAAGTGTCTTTGCTATGTCCACGGGGTGACTTTGGACCTAACCTAAGCATGGGGCTGGTTGCCAGGGCAACCAACCAGTGAAGGTGGGTTAGAACTTTCCTGCTTCCAGGGAAGCGGGGGAGAAGGACTGGAGGTTGAATCCATCACCAGGGGCCGTTGATCTAATCAGTTGTGCCTCTGTAACAAAGCCTCCTAAAAACCCAGGGAACAGGGTTCAGGGAGCTTCCAGGAGGCGAATGCATGGGGGTTTGGGAAGAGCGGTGGCTCAGACAGAGCTTGGGAGCTCCGCGCCCTTCCCCCACAGCTTGCCTGTGAGTCTCTTCCATCTGGTTGTTCCTAACCAAGTATCATTTTATAGTAAGCTGGTAACCAAGTAAGGAAGCTGTTCCTCCGGGTCCTGCATGCCACTCTAACAAATGAATCAAACCCAAGGGTCATTGGAATCGCCAACCTAGAGCTGGTTGATTGGAACCTGGGCTTGCATTTGGCGTCTGGAGTAGAGACTAAGCCTGGAGACTTGAGAATCTGAGGCCGCCTCCAAGCAGACAGCGTCAGAATTGAGCTGAATGAGCAGACCCCGAGCTGGGGCTGCTGAGAATTGCTGGTGGGGTTGGGGAAGCACCCCGAACACGTAGATATTGGAATTTAGCAATCACAACCACCTTTAATAGACACTAAACCTTGAGAAATAACTTGGAGAGTCTCCACAGTTGAGGCGTGGATGCCAAGAGCACATTATACAACTCAGGGGAAAACTCAGACTAGGGCATCCTGATTCCTTTTCCAGCCTTTGATGACCAAGTCCTTGCCAATGTCGGGTTTCCTGTTTTTGCTGGGGGACCTTTGGCTGAAACCTTGACCAGGCAGGATGAGAGTTTCTTGCACGAGGTGTCTCACAGCAAGGGACCCTGACAAGGACCATGGGGCTGCCCTGGAGACTAACCAGGAGGGCTTGGGAGGGACCGGCAGGAGGCAGGAGACCAGCAACCTCCCAGGATGCTTGGCGCTGGAATCCATCTTGGCCGAGAGGTGCGTGCCCCACCAAGGACCCTGGGCCAGACCAAGTATGAGCCGGGCAAGATGACTGACCAGAGACAGCCCGGAAACTAACCGCATTCCCATGAAACCAGAGACTGCGAGCCACGTGGCAGAGCAGTTTTCCTGGCTTCCCTCAGCCTGCCGCTCCCCTTCCCAGTGAGGTCTCTTGCTTTGTCAGCACCTGTGTGTCCTCGGACAGCTCATTCCACGCGTTAGACAAGAGCCCGCGCTCGGGGCCTCGAGGGGGTCATTCTTCCTGCACACTTTGATGGATTCCGTGTCTGTTTATCATTTTCTAAAATTCAGATAAAAGGCAAAACAATAGAGGATCATCCCGCAAATTACCTCCCGCTCCCCCGACACACACACACACACACACACCCCCCTTAACAGCCCAGTGTGCAAAGGAGCTTGGGAGTATCCACACACACTTTGCATGATTTTTCACGCCAGGGAACTCAAGACCTTCCGAGGAAAAGCCTCTTCCAGTTTCATTCCCTTGAGTTATTACATCTCCTCCCCACTTCCCTTGGCAACTCCGTTGGTTTCGCCTCCCGTCCCCCGAAATAACCCAATTAAGCATCACCCTTGTCCTTCAACGCGGCATAACGCATTCAATTACTACTTTCCTCCCAGCTTTCAAGGTCGAGCTAAGCCTTTCCTCATAAAACCCCCTTTCCAGGTGCACCTGCAGCTGGATCACCTTCCTCTGAACACATCGCAGCCTGTGGGGTTTGGTGTGGAGACCAGACCAGAATAGAACAGAAATAACTTGGCCCTGATTAGCTCAGGGCTCTTTAGAGACACCACTGAGCATTCTGACTTCTTTACACAACTTTCTCAGCATCTGTTTTCTTGGCAAAACATTAAAAGTGAACGCAAAGGCCGATCAGACTGGTACCTTTTTGGCACAGGATTCTGCCCAAATCTTTGTTGATTGACAGGGGGATTTGTAAGGACTTTCAACTCAACTCAAGCTTCACTGTTTCCCACAAATGTGGGCAAGGTATCTTTTAAGGTGAAAACGCAGTTCTTCTTTTCAGGCTACCTCACGCTGTGCAAATACAAAGCTAGATTGAAAACTGAAATTGGGAGTTCCCTGATGGCACAGCACGTTGAAGGTCTAGCATTGGTCACTGCTGCCACTTGGATCCCTGCTGTCCGCAAGTTTGACCCCTGGGTTGGGAACTTCTACAGGCAGTGGGTGTGGCCACAAAAGTCCCTGAAATTATTTCGCAATTTGTACCACGGGAGAGCCAAACACTGGCAAATTCAACAAAATTATGATGTACTGATTTCAAGACATGTTACTACTGAAGGCCTGGGGGAGTTTATTATGTTTATTATGCCTCTTTATTTTTGGTTGGAAAATGAGGGCAAACAGCAATTGCTTTGTTATTTCTGAATGGATCCCAATCTGGAGAGTGTTGTAAGCACCACCAAGGAAAAGGAACCTAGTCCTTAAGTGGTTAAAACACACCTGGGAAATAGCAAGGTACCGCTGAGCCTGGATGACTCAGCTAACGGATCCAGGGACCAGCGATTCGCATCACCAGCCAGCAGCAGGGGAAATGCTTTGAAAGCCATAAGCAGTAATGCTGGGAGAGTCTTGTTGGATTGCAGAATAGACAGGGATTTGAATCAGGAGGCAGGAGGATCCAGGGTGGCTTCAGCTGTCACCAAAGAATCATTGTACCCCGAGGTCAGAAAATCCTTCTGTCTGGAGGGGTCTCAGTGGACAGAAATGAGCTGCATGTACTTCAAAAGCATAAATATGTGATAAAAACTGCGGCGATCCAGGAATGTGAAGCTCGGAGGAAGAAAAGCATTTACTTAGCAGACATTTTAAAGGAAGAGGGTCTACATGAAGATTCCCAGCTTCACCCTTTTCTGTGGAGGGGGAAAGAGTGAAGATCTTTTTCAGAGAAGGTTTTCCCAAGAACATAATATTATGCGAATCTTCTAACTGCATGCAAATGATGGAGTCAGCTCGGAGAAGAAATTTGCATTCCTATCTCTCTCTGTGAAGCCTCGACTTCAAAATGTTGGGGAGCTGGAAACAGGCAGGAGGAGCTGGGCTGATGGGTTGGTTCCCGGAGTGGGCAGCGTCCGAGTTTGAAAGTCAGAACCGGGTGTCACATGGAGAATGTGTGTGTTTCAAGATAAGTGGTTTAAGTACAGTGCCTTTTTTCCAATGCAGAGCAGTGTGTTCCTGCTTGCTTTGACATCACCAGGCACGTTGGGCCAGACAGATGGCCTTAATGGCCTACAATGCCAATATTCGAAATTCCCTGCCCAACTGCAACAATAATGTCCTTTCAAATTTTAATAACACCTGTCGCCCAGGGGACTCATGACACTCCTCCAATTTCATTACACGCAGCGTTTCCATTAGGCTCCTTGTCTCTCTTCTCATTCTCTGCCAGGGACGGGTCGTGGGAGGGGAGTGCGAATTGGCTAATATTATGATTCAAATTAGGGAAAATTTTAAACTACCTTGTATAAGAATTAGACTCGCAGTGCCCTACATATCGGTTCATAGTATGTCTCGTGAGCATGTTCGTTTTTACTGAACTGCACCTTGACAGCTAAGGTTGTCTTTCTCCCCGGAGTCGAGAGCTGAAGGGAATGGGGCGGCCTGGATGGCACACATGGGGTTGTTTCTTGGGGCGCGTAGGCACCAGGTGGGGCCAGTGTCTCCCTCAAACCTCTGCGGTCGGCCGCCGAAAGAACCCAGGGCGCGGGGTAGCTGCAGTTTGCAGGACTTGGAGAAACATAGGACAAGGGCCCCCTTGTTCAAATCGCATCAAGGATTTCACGGCAGTGACATTAGAGGGAGCACCGGGTCCTCCGGGTGCGTGGCTGGGTGCCTCCCGGTAGGCCTCGAGCCCTGAGCCCGCTCTGTCACAGCCAGTGGCTCCAGGCTGGAAGCCCTTCCTCTTCCGTCCCCAGCTCGGTCAGCAGCAGAGGACAAAGCGACCGTGTTCCCTGGACCAGCAGACACCTGACTGGTTTTACACGCAGACGTAAACTTTGGAGTTCCCCTTGTGGCTCAGTGGGTTATGGACCTGGCTGGTATCCCTGAGGATGACCCCTGCCCTGAGCATGGAGATTTCGCTTCCTGAGGACCATGCGGCACACGCGTCCTGAGGCCCGGAGCTTGGAAATAGTTTGTTTCAGAGTTTCCAACAGGTTAGCTTTTCCAAAACACCAGTGACAGAGAACTGATGATTTTCAATTCGTATTTATATTTCTTAATTTTCACAAATCAAGAAACTTCAGGTTCCTTCTTGGCTCACTTTGTGTATTTTGAGAGGTACAATTTATAATTTTTTTTTTCATGGAAAAGTGTTTCGTGTGTTTATTTTGGAGGCTACTGTTTGTGCCTGATACGCAATTCACATCTCACCTCCGGGACGCGAAAGTGACAATTGCCCCAGAATCTTTGCTTTCCACTTCATTTCACAGAATCATGAATTCTCCATCTGTCCCCTTGAACTAACATTGCAGGACACCTCCTACCAGAATAGTCAAAACACTGATTAGCCAGCTTAATTGCTCCCAACACCAGTACCAGAAATAATAACCCATTGGTTGCATTACCAGGAGTGTTATTTTGTGCTTAAATTTCCTTAGCTATCTTAGTTTGTGTGCTAAATAGTCTTTAAATAACACCTTCTATTTTACTCTGTTAAAGGGTGTTGAAAAATTTCCCCACTATTTTTTCATCTGCTATTGGATTTGCTAAAAGTGACTTCCTTTAATCCCCATCTTATGTGAATCTATTTCTCATCTGTATTCCATACCTGGAATTTCACTTATAGATTACAAAAGTAGCTAGTTTGGGTCGGTAAACTTCAAAGTAATGCAAATGTTCAACTTTTGAATGGGATAAGAAGGAGATACATGTACCTACTGCTATGTATAAAACAGATAAACAACAAGGACCTGTTGCATAGTACAGGGAACTATGCTCACTATCTTGTAAGACTCTATAATGAGAAAAAGCTGAAAAATAATGTATGTATGTATAAATTATATGTATATCTGAATTACTTTAAACTCGAAACTAATACAACATTGCAAATTTACCTCAATTTTTAAAAGTCACAAAAAAAGAAAAACAAAACTGCCACATGAGTTTAACCTGATTTATTTTTATAGTAAAAAGAAACAGGGACAACTCATTCCACCTTGACAATATAAAGAGAACATTTCAATGTAATGTAGCCAAACTGTTATTTTAAAAGCCAGTTCGCATCCTTATAGTTGGCTGCAACAATTGGCTCCCAGTTTGCCCCCCTTTGATCAGCAGAATGCCCTCCTCTCTGCCTGCTTGTCTGTCTGTCTGTCTGTCTTCCTTTCTCTCCCCCCGCCCCAAACCACTCCATCTGGCTGCCATGCTGAAAGTACCACGTGGCAAGTACGTGGCAAGAAACAGACATCTCTGGCCAAAGCCAGAACTGAGACCCATCGCGGGCACAGGAGCGAGCTCAGAAGCAGACCCTCCAGCCCTGGTGGACACTGACCCCTGCCTCCGCTGATGGCTTGACCGCAGCGCCATGAGAGACTCTGAGCCAGAACCAGCCGCTTAAGCTGCTGTCAGGTACGTGGCTCTCTGAAACCATGTGAGATTATAATCACTGTTTGACGCTGTTATGATTCAGGGGCAAATTTGTCTCACAGAAGTAGATAGCTAGTACACTGGCCTGATATTTTTGTGAATGGAAAATAATAAAATCAGAGCAGATGTAACTATCCTATGGGGGAGGGTCTTTCTTTTGTGTTCTCTATCTAGGCTTGTCTGTTTTTGTTATTAAAAAAAATTAAGAATGAGCATATTGTGGTACAACAGGATCAGCAGCACCTCTGTAGCACTAGGACGCAGGTTCAACCCCCGGCCCCGGCACAGTGGGTTAAAGCTGTGACACAGGTCACAAGTGTGGCTCAGATCCAATCCCTGCCCTGGGAACTTCCATATGCTACGGGGAGGCAAAAAAGAAAAAAAAGAAAAAAGGAATGAGCACACTGATGTAGAAATAATTATGTCTGTGGCTTAGATATAATTTCATTCATTATCCCCAAAACCCATCTGCCAGACTTTCCAAGTCTGCTTTAGTCTAGCCGTGTCTCACCTGTGGTACTTTGATTCCACTACCGCTCAGCATAGCCCGGCCAGACTTTATTCTATACTCAGATGACAGTAATTCTCACATCTTCATCCACCATATAAAATCCTAACTCACTTTCACAACTCTGTTCAGACACCTTCCTTCTCACCTCATAGGGGCTCCCTTCCTCGGACTGGATCACAAAGCTTTGCGCTTACTGAAAGTCTGGCCACTTTGTACACTTTTCTTTTAATAGATGTGAGTTTTGATTGCTCTTTAAGATGACGGATTCTGAAAATGGATTCTGAGAGCAGCTAGCTTAACACTGAATATACTGCATTCACGTAATTAAATCCTGGTGAATTAAGAGATGCATCATGACCAAACAAAAGACACACTGTATGGTGCTTTATAGTTTACCACTAATTTTTTTTTTTTTTTTCTTTTGACTGTGCCTGCAGCATGTGGAAGTCCTGGTCAGGAACTGAACTGGTGCCACTGCAGTGACCTGAGCCGCAGCGGTGACAACCTCAACTCCTTAACCGCTGGGCCACCAGGGAACTCCAGCAGTAATTTTCATAAGCACTATCTCACTTAACCTTCCAACAACTCATTCAGCTAGGATATTGTTTTGGGCCGAACTGTGTCTGTCCCAAATTCATAGCTTGAAGCCTAACCCTGGCTACTCAGAACGCGATTGCATTTGGAGATACAGTCGTTAAAGGGGTCATTACGATAAAATAAGGTTCTGCAGGTGGACCCAAATCCAATATGACCAGTGCTGTTATAAGAAGAGAAGATTAGGATACAGACTCATACGGTGGAAGAGCCTGTGGGGACACGGGGAAAAGACACCCATCTACAGGCCAAGGAGAGAGGCCTCAAAGGGGCACCTTGACCTTGGACTTCCAGCTTCCTGAAATGTGGGCAAGTAAAAGTTCTATTGCATAAGCTGCCCCGTCTGCAGCCCTTGGTGATGGCAGCCCTTACGAATTAACACAGGCTTTTCTGCAGTGATGCTGGGATGAGATTGATACCTGCCTACGGAGGAGTAAGCCTAGACCTGAGTCCAGAACTTCTGCGTTTTTCAGGCCTAGGGCCACTTATGTACATCAGGCTTTAGAAACAGAAGTATCTTCTGCCTTTATTTTATGGTCTTGACTTTATGTTAACAGTTTCACCTTATAAATCTTTCGAAATAGAGTTGATCAAGTCAGTCAGGGCCAAGCGTAAAACCTTACTAATTGCTTTGTTCCTGATGGAGTGAATAAGGTTTAAAATAAGCAGATTTCTGCAGTGTATCGGTTATCTTTGAAGACAGCAGAAGTGAAAAAATTTAACTGTATGCAATTTTTTAAGGTGGAAAATTAAAAGTAACCTTATTAACCTCTGTCTTCCCCTCTGCTTCTTAATTCTAACCATCCTTCAACACGGCTTTATAAAAAGCAATTTATTTGGAACTTGAAGAAAATGGGAAGCTTATCAGAGATGAAGTGGTGTGATGTCTGCTATGTGCTTTCAATGTGGGGAGGCAGATAAAACGAGATTACAAAAATAATTAATACTTTAATAGTTCCAACTAGAGGGTGAACACGTGAAGTTCATATTTACTATTAGGTATTGTTTTACACGTATCATTTATTTTTCTAATGGGGAAATAAAATTCCCCCGATTCTAAAGGGAATTGGGAATAAAAATTGGCTGTAGAGTTGTTGGCTTTAATATCTGGCAAAAGCTTCATTACTAATTTCCTGATGAACACAAAGCGGTACAGTTCTGTTGTTGAGACAGGAGGAGAAACTTGGGCTATCGACCTGTCTCTCTGTTGCCTGAGTAGGGTTCACGTACTCCCTAGGCTCTTCTGCGAACTTTTTGTTCAACAACAAAGGAAGACGCAGATCTTAGAAGGACCTGTACTCCAGAGGTGACCCAGCAGGAGAAAACCATTTGCCTGTGACTGTACGGCCAGGTCATTGATGGGAAATCCATCCACAGAGGAGAAAACCCCAGAGTGGAGAACGGGGGCTGGTAAGACTGAAGGCTGAAAAGACAAGCAAGGGGGCAGATCATGAAGAGGTTTCTACGTTAGGCGAAGAAATTAGAATTTTATCCTGTAGGAAGAGGCAAGGAAGGGGCTTGGGCTGCAGCATGAAACCTGATTGGCAGGATTTACTGTAAATGTGGAAGGGGTCGGTACTTCAGGCCCTGGAGAATAGTGCTGCACCTGGAAGGCTGCAGGGCGGCGGAGGACTCAGCAGTAATCGGATCAGGCTGTAGGAGTGAGAGGTTAAGGATGTCCCCCAGGTTTTTACCTTGTTGTTTGTATCAGTCAGGGGAACTAACCAAAGCTTCAGTAACAAACAAGTCTAACAATGCAGGGCTTGACAGCACACTGTTTTATTTTGCTTGGCACTCATTATCATACAGTCTCATGCATGTGGAGCACCTCTGCAGCAGGCAGTGTCTTCTGTGCTCCAGGATGGCCTCCTAGAGTCTCCACTGAGGCCGTGTGAGAAGTGCGTGCTGTAATGGGTAAACCCTGAAACCGTCCAAGGGCCTCTGTTCGAAGTGTCACAGGATCCGCCTCTTGTGCAGGAAGGGCTAGAGAATATGGTCTTCCTTTGCATCGAGTTGGAAAACAAAACTGTCTAATACACAGCATTGTCTGTGCCAACATTTCCTTTTTTGAGACAGGAAACAAGAGGAGGAATAAGTTTGGGGAATAGAACTGAAAATTCAATTTTGGACTTACTAAGTTTGAATGACTATGGACATTATAGGACCATAGATGGACGATGGAGATGTGAAACATTAAGTCTTTCTGAAGCTCGGAAGAGGATTTTGCAGTCGTGTTACCCATTTAGAAATCCTCAGCTTATGCTGGGTGGGGAAAGCAGGTGGGATTTGGGGTGGCGCACACAGGGAGAGCCCACAAAGTGAGAACCCTGGAATTTACTTATAAGGGCAGCATAGAAAAATAGGAGCCCATGAAAGAGAATAAGAAAGAGTCTCCAGAGAAAAGGGAACCTTCCTATACTGTTGGTGGGAATGTAAGTTGGTACAATCATTATGGGGAACAGTACGAAGTTTCCTCGGAAAACTAAGTACAGAGTTAGCATATGACCCAGCAATCTCACTCCAGGGCATATATCTAGACAAAACTATAATTCGGAGTTCCCGTCGTGGCGTAGTGGTTAACGAATCCGACTAGGAACCATGAGGTTGCGGGTTCGATCCCTGGCCTTGCTCGGTGGGTTAAGGATCCGGCGTTGCCGTGAGCTGTGGTGTAGGTTGCAGACGCGGCTCGGATCCTGCGTTGCTGTGGCTGCGGCGCAGGCCAGTGGCCACAGCTCCGATTAGACCCCTAGCCTGGGAACCTCCACATGCCGCGGGTGCGGCAATAAACCCGCGGCCATAAAATGACAAAAGGCAAAAAAAAAAAAAAAAAAACTATAATTCAAAAATATACATACACCCCAATGGTCATTGCAGCACTAGTCACAAGAGCCAAGACAGAAACAACCTAAATGTCCACCGACAGATACATGGATTAAGAAGACATGGTACATATACACAATAGAATACTACTCGGTTCTAAAAAAGAACAAAATGATGCCATTTGCAGTAACATGGAAGCAACTAGAAATTCCCATCCTAAGTGGTGCTTTTGTGGTTGCGGGGAAGAGATGAGAGACAGTTGTCATCACTGTTGTCAAAATACCCACTTTCAGCTTTCCTTCTCTGTTTTAGCTCCTTCCAAATCTTAAATTTCCAGTGCATCGCGTCTGGTTTTTACATCATTTGTTCTTTTCTTATCTTTTCACTTGCCTTATTTTCATACGAATTTCCAGGAAATGCCTTTGTTTAACTTGATCCATTCTTGCACAATGACACAAGCGTTTAGGTGAATGAATTTCCTCTGAGCACTGCTTTAACCACAACTTAAATCGCCGTTAGCTACCAAGTTCCGGTGTCTCCCTCTCCTACAAAAATTGCATGTCCTTCAAACTTTGGCGAGGTAAAACCAGTCACTCTGAAAGGAGAGGGTAAATGTTCTCTTTGTGTGCCAGTGGGAATGTTGACTCAGGACGCTTTTAAAAAATTTTTGACCGTACGTATCAAATACCTTATGAACTTTATGTTTTTGAATTCATTAATCACTCTTGCAGTGTATCCCAAGAAGATTAGTAGAGATATACAAGGTGCTTTCTACAACAAGGATGTCAATCCCAGTTCTGTTTACAAAATTTGGAAGCAACCAAAATATCAAACAATGGAACAATGATTAAATCAAAGTTTTGGTACGTTCATAGGATGGGGCAGTACCTAGTCAGGGAACTTTGATTCTGAAAATGTTGACAAAACCACTGAAAGTTGTCTTCTTAGGGGATATTTAAAGCTAAAAATAGATCACAGGAGGAAGTTCCATTGTGGTTCAGTGGACATGAATCTGACGGCATTCACGAAGATGCAAGTTTGATCACTGCCCTTGCTCGGTGGGTTAAGGATCCTGCGTTGCTGTGAGCTGTGGTGTAGGTCACAGATGCGGCTCGGATCCCGCGTTGCTGTGGCTGTGGTGTAGGCTGGCAGCTGCAGCTCCGATTTGACCCCTAGCCTGGGAACCTCCATATGCCGTAGATACAGCCCTAAAAAGACTATATATGTATAGTCTCACAAGAAAATTCTTATATTTTAAAGTGAAAAAAGAAATTGCTCTTGTAAGAACACTGCATCTTCAATTTTTTAAGAGAATTATTTCTAAAATACATGTCAGAATGTTATAGTGATTACTTATAGGTGTTGGGAATATAGGTAAATTAGATCTTTAAACTTTTTTTTTTCAAATTCTCCGCATTATTTATTGCTTTTAAAATGACACAGAAAAATCATGAAGATGTTTTATAATATGTGTGAATAAATAGACCTAGTTTCCACTTTGCAGTACAGCAGAAATTGGCACAACATTGTAAATCAACAAGACATTAATAAAAGATATATTAAAATCCAAAAAAACCTCCAAAACAAACAAAAAACCGCAAACAGACCCAGTTTAGGGAAGCAACGTGGGCACACGAATCACCGTATAAAATCAACTGAAAAGCGGCCTGGTGCTGCTTTTTTCCAGAGCGTAAAACCTTTAAATCTTCTAGGTCTGCTCTAGTGATCAAATATTTAACTTTCAAAATTGTCCCTCAGCACGCACATTTAATTGTCAGCTGAAATGTTACACCAAGTCAATAGACTGTATGAGAAAGTGTACCAAGTAAACAGAGGATTTCCGGGCTGGTGTTTGACAAAAAAGAAAGCAGGTGCATGTTTCAGCGAGAAGAGGAGGTACTTCCATTTCTTCTTACGCTTAGCTGGTCTCTAAAATATTCATAGATACTATTCGGGGCCAGAGTGATTCATAGGTAAGGTCAAAACTACGGGCCTAGGTTAGGAGTTAGAAGCATTGCATCAGATCAAACCTGGAAAACCAATTTCAAGTGAGCATGCTTGAGTTCTTCAAAGGTCAGTCCTAAAAACCTTTAAGTTTTTATCAAAATAAAAGAAACCACGAAAGTACTCACTGTGGAATCCAGGCTGCTCTCGTGAACACCACGCACAGAATAAACCAAAGAGTAAGTCCAGGGTTCTTTAGGCCTGGGGTGGTGGATGGGATTTCTCGCAGCAATCCTGTAAGAGCCATTCTGAGTAGAAAAAGGAAAAAAGGGAGGGAGGCTATTACAAAGCGTGTTTGAATCCTGTTTGGGGAGATGCTCTAGAAGTTGTTGATGCTTGAAAACTGATTTTTTTTGTGGTCAAAACTAGACCACATGAATGAAATGGATCTTTCCCGCTGAGAAATATGTTTTTCAAATCTGATTTGCAAATAGAAATGGGTTGGTTTCCCTAAACGACCTAATTCAAAGTAGGTCTGTGCTCATCAACCCACCGTGACTGCCTTTCTTTCTTTCCCAGTCCCCCAGTTTTCCGGTTCCTTCTTCTTTCTTTACTCCCTCCCTCCTTTTCCTTACCTTTCTTTCTCCCTTTTGTTCTTTTTCCTTCCTTCCTTCCTCCCTCCCTTTCTTCCTTCCTTCCTTCCTTCCTCCCTCTCTCTCTTCCTTCCTTCCTTCCTTCCTTTCTTTCTTTCTCTCTCTCTTTCTCTTTCTTTCTTTCTCTCCTTCTCTCTTTCCTTCTTTCTTTCTCTCTTTCCTCCCCACCTCCCTTCTTCCTTTCTCTCCCCCACCAAAATGTTTATTCTACGAAGGCAGCTTGTCCACCTCTTATAAGTACTTATAGCCTCATTACATAGATATTTAATGAAAGAAGAGTATATGTTTAAAGTCTATTCTGATATAGACATATAACTGGATCATTTTAATTTTTCCACTGGAAAAGTAATTTCAACAACAATAAAAAGAAAACTGGCCTTGAAGTATGTGATTTGGATAGTATAAATCTTGTTCTATTTTTGCCACAAGAAAAACAGTTAATCTGAGGCCAAAGACCTTGCATTTACCTGGAAGTGGAGTTATGAATAAGGTCCTAGGATTGCATATGACTCAGAACTAACAGCTTCTCTTAGACTACTGAAAGTAGCAGTACTTTTTATAATGTATTTTAAGAGCAGTAATAATGGAGAAAGCAGTAGTGTGCAATTGTATTAATCTTACTTTGAAACAGAAAGTCTGTTTGAACCTTCTCTAATAGTTGTTTTTGCTTCTTTTTATGAAACTAGGGCTGAAGTGTGACAGCGAAATTGGTGCTTCTAAACAGGGCAAAATGCACTTTCAAATGATATCTTGTGCAGAAAGTTAAGCCATGTCTATAGAAGCACCGCAGCTTGAGTTTTTTCCCATCAACGATTCTAGGATTTCTTTCTTTCTGTCTTTCTTTCTTTTTCTTTTTCTTTTTGTGGCCCCAGCTGCAGCATGGAGAAGTTCCCAGGCTAGGGGTCGAGTCGGAGGTGCTGCAGCAGAGCTCTGCGCCACGGCCACGGCATCACCGGATCTAAGCTGCATCTGGGAACTACGCCGCAGCTGAAGGCAACGCCGGATCCCTAACTCACTGAGGCAGGCCAGGGATCGAACCCCCACCCTCACAGAGACAACGTCAGGCCCTTAACCCTCAGCGCCACAATGGGAACTCCGACTCTAGGATTTCTAATAACATTCCTGCTATGCGTCTCAGTTTCAAGTGGTTACTGGGAGTCCGTTTGGGGTATTGTTTAAGACTGTGGACTCGACATCTAAAGGAACCACGTGTGTGCACGTACAGCCAGGAACACCCACGAAGTGCTGCGGGGCGCTGGCCATGTCTCCCCGGAACTTCAGCTGCAGGATTTAAAAGGCAGCAATGCCTGTGAGTCCCACTTATCCTGGATTCCAGGTATAAAGGCCTCGGGGATTGTCCAACCTGTGGACCTGGTCCGAGCCTTCCATCAGATAAGAATTTGTGAGGAAGCCAAGGGATCCAGGGGCCCTTCACTCTCTGCATCAACCAGTCATCACACTGAGTGAAAGTAACTTTTACCACGTTTGAGTTGTCCTTGTGGTCAGTCCCCACGACTGAAACCAGATGTTGTGGTTGGGCCGTGACCACTTATCTCTACTCTGAGCTGGACATAGTGACGTGTTCCATAACCAGAAACATAAGCCCGGTCTTTAATATGCATTACTGATTATCCATTTAAAACATTACTCTGCTGCATTTGTTTTCCGCTTCAAGGAAAAAAAAGGTTGCCAATTCCCCAAACGATTTTCTTTTTGTTTATACATGTAGAATAATGGGCTCTATCATTGTGAAATGAAAATCAGAGTAATTGGCCCACCAAAGCTCTTTCAAAGTGTTCCACACTGAAAACGAAATGATGGGTAGAAGCAAAACTGAGCTGACTTTGGGAGCGTCCATCAGAGAGGAGTCTGATGACTCCAGTAAGTTGATCAGGACTTTAGAAGATTCACTCATTACATTTTTTTTTAAAGTTTCACTGCAGTATAGTTGACTTACAATGTGGTGTTAGTTTCGGCTGTACAGCAAAGTGAATCAGTTCTACATACACACATGCGCATTCTTTTTCAGATTCTTTTCCTGTATAGGTTATTACAGAATATTGAGCAGATTTCCCTGCGCTCTACAGCAGGTCTTTGTCAGTTATGTATTTTGTGTATATGTTGATCCCAAACTCTTAATTTATCCCTCTGCTCCATGTTTCTCCTTTGGTAAACGTAAGTTGGATTTTGTATTCTGTGAGTCTGTTTCTGTTTTGTAAATAAGTTCTTTTGTATCATTTCTTTATGAGATTCCACATATACCTGATAATCATATGATGTTTGATTCTCTCTGTTTGATGTCACTTAATACGATAAAGTCATTCATTATATTTTGATAAAAAACATTTAGCGAAGTTCAAATACATAACTGTATGAATTCTTTCATGAAACTCTTTTTTTTTTTTTGCTACTAAAGTCTAAGGGCTGTGGCCCTTTCTCATTCCTGACAAAACTGTTGGAATTCGGTAACTGCAAAATAAATAAATTTGTAGGGGAAAAAGTCCCTGCCTGGTTCCCTCTCTAATCCAGCAGAGTCCGCCCCGATGGGGGTACCTTGGAGACTGCTCAGAGACCATTGTTTCTGATTTTCTAGGTCCATTTCCTTCGGTAAACCATTAGCTCAGGTGCAGTGGGGAGAGAGAATATGCGGTGTTCCCTTAAGTTTTGAAAAAGCACCAAGTCAAGCGGAGAGGCGGGTGTTCACGGAATGACCTCTGGCCAGTGCAGCTCCCCCCCTGCACACCTGCCTGTCTGACGCCACGGTCAGGTGGCACCAGCTATTATTGTCAATATTACTGATTATCAACTTTCTGGTCCTCTTACTGCAGACTCAGTATCCAGCCTGAACTCTGCAAAACTTGGCTTCAGTCTGCTGCCAATATCACAGCAAGTTCCTACCGGAACTAGGATTTGGGAGTTTGGTGAACAATAATCATACGAATGCCTTGCTAAATTCAAGATACACTGCATGATTTTGGTTTTCACTTTCTGCACCACAGCATTAGTAAGAGAGGATGTGATGTTTGTTTTGCACTCCTTGATGTTGGAGAACTTGCTTTGGCTCCGGTTTTATTGATCTCTTCCTATTCCAAGTACTCTGCTCACGGGGAAGGAATAGTTCCTCATTCTGGATCTTTCTGCATATTGAAATCCAATCTACATATCACCCTGTGAGATCAGACTGGCCATTGTATTTTTAATTGTCATTTATCCCCTTTTTTTAACAGCCTTTTTTTGAAAAGAGTCCTGAAGTGGAACTTTAGAATAATGAATAGGACCAGACAATAGCAGTGTAACGAAAACTTAGGCTAAAAAACCCCCAAATGTAATGAATGAAATAAAAGTAATTTGTAAACGACGGGAAGGAAAGTACATTGCAGATTTTGCACTGAACACTGGACTTGAACCCTGGAAGAAAACATTCACTTTGGCATTTGGATTCGAAACCCTGCAAACCTGTTGAATATATGGTTCCAAGAAATAAAGAGCGGAAAAAAAAAAAAACACAGGCTCACAGAATGAATGTTAGCACTTTTGTAAATCTGCCAAGATTCTCAATACAACTGCCAAAGTTTTGATGTTCAGAAAAACCCAGCGGAATTGCTGACACGCATGCTGCCTAAATGACTATTCACCGAATGAATGCGGTAGCTTATATGTGCCTGCTTTCCCTGGCTGACTAATATATCAAGCGTGGTCCCTGTTTTGTGCTCTGACAAACTTTCTCCATTACCATAGTAACCCCTACATGTCGGCGGAAGCTGATGTCATTCAAGGTATTATTCATTCTTGGTGAATTGATACTCGGAGGGCTAGTAAGTCCCAGGGAGATAAAAGGAACTAAGTGTACTCACTGGTTAAACATTGCTTAACCCTTTCACCCCACACCTTCTCCAAATGCCCACCGAGGCGATTACTGGGGCAAGTTGAAAACACCATCGGTCCTCAGCCTGATTATATGGCAAGGGTCACAGTTAAAGCACTGCTGACTTTTCTCAGCAGGTTTCTATTCCTGCATTAGCCTGCTCGGGCTGCCGTGATGAAATGCCACACTCGGAGCTGCTTAGAGAACAGACGTGTATTCTCACAGTCCTGGCGCCTGCAAGTCCAAGATCAAGGTGTTGGAACGTCTGATTTTGGCCGAGAGCTCTCTTCCTGGCCTGCCGACTGCCACCTCCTGGGTGTGTCCCTACATGGTGGGGAGAGAGCTCCACTGTCTTTTCTCCTTAGAAGGACACCAGTCCTAACGAATTAGATTCCCACCCTTCAGACACCACTTAACCTCGGTGACCTCTCTGAAACTCCATCTCCAGAGTCATGTTGGGATGTAGGGCGTCGACACACGGGTTTGGAGGAGAGAGAGGCAATGCAGTCTGCAACTAATTGTCCTGCCTCTTTTATATTCAAGGACAGAATCCTAAATAGTACCTTTCCAGAGATGTATGCTTTTCATTATCTCAGCAGGAAGCTAAGACCAGGGATCTGTACAATAAAGACCAAGATAATCTTGTATCGAAGCCTGAACACCAGGTCAGCATCTTCAAAAACGTGCCTGCCTCTCTATGCTGTAATTGTGTGTGCACATACGTTTACGTTAGGGGGATGAAAGGTTCATTGGAATTAAAGAGCAAAAGGAAAGAAGAGCTGCACTGCAGTTTGTTTTGTCCATTAACGTGATTGCAGACATGCTCCGGCATGGGTTTCAACTTCATTTACTCTTATGCCAGATTCGTCTCCATGTCGGATATGTTTATTGCAGGATCCACAGGAACCGCGGGGGGCACAGACGCTGGATTAACTCCCCACTAAGAACGGGCACAGACCCCATCCCCAGTGTACTCCAGATAATGAAGACTGGGACCTAACGTGTGGTGGTGGCAGAGGAGGGAACAATTTGTAATACACAGCCGCACTGATACCCACCTTCGCTGGGTCATCTTCAATGAATGTCACCACAGTTGGTAAGTGGGCAAGAGAATTTGTGAAAAATAGAGACAGTTATTAAAGATGAATTTCGGGAAAGGCAAGCAGTTGCTTGAGGCTGAAGTAAAGAGTGAGCAAGAGGAGGGACTGCTAGCGTCTGGATGTTCGTAGGTGGAGACCTAACTCCTAATGTCGCGGAGTGCTGGGGCCGTGTGGAGGCTCATTCAACAGCCCCGGTCGTAAACACGGAGAGCGTGACCAGGTGATGAGATGTGAGCAGCTTAGAAGATTCTGGCTGTGATTTGAAGGGAGAGCCACCGGAACCGGTCCTGGGCTCCATGTGCAAAAAAGAGAAAGGCCCAGATGGACTCTCAGGCATTCGGCTCAAACAGGTGGAAAAAGAGGAGTGCCCTGTACTCAGGGTGAGACCAGACGATGTAAAACTAGCTTGAACAGGTGAGCAAGAAGATCTGAGGCCTTCGCTTGGCACCAAAGATGGACTTGGACCACAGTCTTTTCATTCCTACCGGGAAAATATTCGTCTGCTTTATGAAACCTGGCATCTGATTCACCAGGGCTCTTCCTTCAGTGTTGGGTAACAGACATCACGGAACAAGAGCTAAGGCTTGGATGATTCCCACCCTACAAATTACCACTCACAGAAAGTTCTCAGAAAGAAATTCAAAACAGTTTGGTCCAAACACGGGCATGTACTCATTTTGTAAGTTCAATGGTTTAACACTGGGGTTTAATAGCCACGGAGGAATGACTTTGCAAGGGAAAATGAGAATGCTGCGGCCTGTCTGGGATACCTAAAGCTTCTTGCTCAGCGTTTCCGTCTGCCCTAGATTGCTTTCTGCTAAGAAACTAGAAGTCACTTACACAAGGACCTCTGTTTCAGACCCTGCTTTTGGGGAGCAGACACATAAACACACAGTCTTACCAAGGGTTTGGGCCCCTGATTGCCTCAGAAAGGAAACAGCTTTTTACTGTAGAAAATACAGATGAACAAAGAAGATAAAATCATTTACACCCCACCACCCACAGATAGCTGCCGCCAGCCTATTTTGTATATTCTGTGTCTTCTCCATGTAAAAAAAAAATGTGTATATGATTAAATTACAACACCAGCGAGCTGTCCAGCACTTACTTAATCACTGAACAATAAGCCGTAGACACCCTTCTCTGCCACTCCACATTTTTCTAAAGCTTCATTTCTCAGGGCTGCATAGAATCCTGTGATTGGGCAACAGAAATGGCAATTGGGGTCACCCTGCTTCCTAAGCTATAGATGAGATTGGCTCAAAATCCACATATAATAGGCGGGAGGGAGTTCAGTGCCCTCACCAGGATTCTGTAAATTACCAGGGGTGTTATTTTCTCACCATCCATCCCAACCGGATGTTCAGGCTTTCCTTTAAATTTTTTTTTCTCCTTCAGCATCTCCTCACCGACTCGCGTTGAGACCTCTGCTGTAGCCCATGAACCCAGGAATGAATTTCAGGTATTTTCCTCAATAAAAACATCAGAGAAGGCATTTGTGTGACTAAGGATTTGGGGAGCTGGAGGGGTTCCCCTTGGGGCAAAGCAGACAATCCGACGACTGATGTCAGCCATCACTGCTCTTATTAAATGTCTCAGTTGAGGAAGTTTTTAAGCGCCAGCTTCAGACTTTACTTTTTAGGATTTATCTCTTATTCTTCTCCCTTTTCTTCCTTTTTGGCGTGCCCACACATTTTCCTGCCCCTGTCTCTCCAGAGTGAAATGGAGTGTCCCCCTTTGTCTTTAGGAAAACAGGGCATCCTTGGGGCCGTGCCTGTTTCCTTGATGAGCTGGAGCTCCTTCGTGGAATATTCTCTGACTGACAAGACAGTCTCTCCAGGTTTACCTCTTATTTAGAAATCTCTTCACTTTCACTTCCTGTTCAGGTAAGGGGTGTGTGTGTCATTTTCCCACTTATTTGTTCCTCGAGTGTTAAATATTTAAAATGTGTTCACTTTCTCGCCAAGTCCCTCTGTGATAAATAGCATCATGGCTGAATCTGTGTCCACATTTTCTATCTTATTCCAGAAGCCTGCAATGAGAATTTCTGTATAAAATACATGGACATTTTTTAAAGCATGTCCTACTTCTAGGTAACCTGCTTTCTCAAAAAAGCTGTACTGATTTGCTCTACCGCTAGTCATGTATGTCTTCTCTGGAGGTTATTTTTCTTGTGACCTATCTGATGTTGGAAAGTATCATGTCACATTTCAATTGCTATTTCTTAAATTGACAGTATGATTGAATGGTTTATTTTCTCCCTGATGTTTGGTGGGAATATGGATTTCTTCTTTTCTGAACTGCTCTTTACTCTCCTGGGAACCCATGTTAACACTGAATTATTTTTATTTGTTTTTAAATGCTGTTTGCATATTTAGACCCTTCACAAGCTCTTTGTCATCGAATCTGGTTTTGCGGCCTGCTAGGCGTCCCGTGGTTTCTAAACCTATTCTCTGCCGATTCTAAGCCGCTCCCATGAGAGTGTATGGCCTGGCTTCTGATAACAGAGTGTGGTGAAGGTGGTGGGATGTCACTTCCAACATTACATGGCGAAACAACTGGCTTTTGTCATGCCTCCCTCTCCATTGGAGGGTAGACCAGGAGGAAGCTCCGGGAGAGGCTGGGGAAGTCACAGTGGATCTGGGAGCAGCTTTCCCCAGACTGGGCCCGGGGTCCCTGCATCCCAATGGCACCTGGACTGCAGCCCCGGGTGAGAAGTGTCAGGACCACAAAGCTGAGCCGTGGCCCATTTCTGATCCAGGGAAACAGAGATGATACCTGTTTGCTGTTTTCTGCTGCTATGTTTTGGAGAAATTCCTTGCACATCAGGAGATAACTAAGTGGTTATCTTAAGGAAGCTTCAAACTCAATATTTGTAAAAACCTCACCCATAATTTATCCTGCTTCTGCTATGATTTCATTTTAACAGTAAAATGGTTAACCCGCTTGGGAGGTATTTTTGCACTAGAGAGACATTTTGAAGAAAAACGAATTACCTATTTTTTTCTATAAAGGTAGGATAACACTTCTCCATCTTTCCTGGAGGATTTCACACCAATCAGGTGAGGAACTATTTGTGAAAGTGCTTTAGGGCCACACCTACAGCATATGGAAGTCCTCAGGCTAGGGGTCGAATCAGAGCTACAGCCACCAGCCTACACCACAGCCACAATAATCTGGGATCTGAGCCACATCTGCGACCTACACCACAGCTCACAGCCATGCTGGATCCTTAACCCACTGAGCAAGGCCAGGAATTGATCCTGAATCCTCATGGATATTAGTGGGGTTTGTTCCCACTGCACCACAATGGGAACTCCTATGAGCATTGTTATTAATGTTTTCTTTTCTTTTTTTTTAGGGTCACACCTGCAGTGTATGGAAGTTCCCAGGCTAGCTAGGGGTCAAATTGGAGCTGCAGTTGCAGGCCACAGCCACAGCCACAGCCACAGCAACACTGGATCTGAGCTGCATCTGCTATCTATGCCACAGCTTGCGGCAACACCAGATCCTTGACTCAGTGAGTGAGCCAGGGATCGAACGTGCATCCTCATGGATACTAGTCGGGTTCTTAACCCACTGACCCACAGCGGGAGCTCCAGTTTTTTATATCTTTTACTGTGTTTATATGCCGGAAAGATAGAGCCTTTTACATCAATGGTTTAATCTACTATATACTGTTCTGATAATGCCTTTTCACTTTTAGCATTTTTGATGCTTTGGGGTTCAGGGTCCCTGAGATCCCCGAGACTGCCCCTCCAGACTTAGCCAATTTCTAGAGATAGGAAGGGACTCCTGGCGTTTGCAGGTGTGCCAGCCTTATGCAAAGCAGCCAGTCCAGACCTCGTCCCCCAAACCCCTCCTTCATTGGCCACTCATGCTCTGCTATTACCCCTGCCTTAATCACTCCAGGGCCTAGGACCGGACACCCCTACACCCCGAAGCATGCAGAAATTATTCAGACTAGCCAATCCTAAGGATAACTACCCAGTCTCGGCCATTCCTCCACGTAGCAACTACAGTCAAAGCTCTGCTTGCTGACCAACCCTGGTGCCTTCTTGTGTGGCCCTGCCTGCCATGCCGTGCCCTCTCTTCTTGGGATCTGTGATTAGGACAAGTCATCTTTTCAATGAGTCATCTCACTGAAATACTGGTCTCCCCTATCTGAACAATAATAGTAATAACAACTGTATTTTAAACCATATATGTGTATCTAACTGCATGTACCATTTCTCTATTACATATTATGTGTACGTATATATAGGCACATATACATGCATACACATGACAAACCTATATAGCTGCTCTTGCTAAAATTATTCCTCCGAGTTTATTTTGGACAGAATTGTGCTCTTCTTTTTCGTATCCTCAATGCCTATTATGCTAACTGATTGGGGGAAAAAAAAGAGAGTTTTGCAGTATGTGCTCTTCCTTTCTAAACCTTTTTTTGGCGATGACAGGCCTCATTTGTAAGCTGTATTTCTTTAATTTTGTGATTAGGGACAGCACCAGAAGATTCTCTGCCATTCTGGATTGGAACACGGCCTTGCCATCATTGTATATCACCCTCCTTAAAGGTTTTTCACTGAAATCTATAGCTTCTCTCTTATGGGGCTAGTCACACCCTTGGAGCTTGCTGTGAAATGGACTGTAAGCATCATTATTATCATTCAGCATTTATAAGCCTTGCAGCGTGAGGATGGGACCCTGGCGGGGGGGGGGGGGCGCTTGGCTGGGAGTCAAACCTAATACACTCTGATGAAGAGAAATCTATAGAAATCACACAGATGGTAGAACTTAGAAGATTAAAGGACAAAAACATTAAAAAAAACCCCCAAAAACTCTGACCTATTGCTTTTCTCCCTCACAAGGAGAGAGAAGCATCTCGAGTGTATTTTGACAACTTTGCTTTTACAGGGAAATTTCCTCTGCCCTAGCTTTCACTTGGAAAAGGGGAAATGGCAGTTAGACCAGAGGTGAGCGAGGAGGGCGGCTGGCATTAGCGGGCAGGAGGGGAGGGGTGTTAAGGAGTCAAGGCTAAAGGCTGGCGGCCGGCAGGAGAACGTGGGCAGCCGAGTGATTGCGGCCGTTTGGCCGTCAACCCTGTAGTGGGCTCAGGACAGGAAGTCTCGTGGAGTCAGCATGGTCAGTCCCGCCCCGGGGCCCCAGGGGACAGTGCGGCCCAGAAAGCTGGCCCAGCCATCGCTTCTCTGCAGGTGTGTCTTGTAAGGGGATGAGCGGAAACTTCCGGAGCAGAGGCTGTGGGAGTCTGTCCCAGGAGACTGGACCTCACTGCTCATCTATTCTAAATGCAATAGTTTGCATCTGCTATCCCCAAACTCCCAGTCCAGCCCCATCATCCCCCCTTCTCCTTGGCAGTCACAGGTCTGTTCTCTATGTCTGTGAGCTCGTCTCTGTTTTGCAAGTGGACTCGCTGGTGTCCGCGTATAAGGTGTCTCATGTGGGATTTGTAGAAGACCAACTTTAATGTGGATGAAAAAGATGCATTATAGATTTAGAACAGAAGAATAACTTGCTGCCTCCGATTCAGGGTAGGGAAATGAAAAGATTATAGCATGTGGAATCACAGACCTGAATTCCAGTCCTAAATCTTTCCCTCATCCAGTTAGGTCTGTTGTTCAAGAGCTTGAAGCCTGGTGACCTCAGACATAAAATGAGAATAACGATAATCATGGTTTTTCAAGGCTGGTACGGTGAAAAGATCTGTCACACGTAAAAGTGATTTGTAAGCTCTCCGGTAATGTACACATTGTCACTTTTATTTTTATTGCTTCTATCTTGAAACACTTGACATTTTCTAAACCTTGTATTATTACAGGTAAGATCAGCTCTAATCATTTTGGAAACACTATTTCCCAGACAACCCAGTTATGTGTGTCTCTAAATCAAATGTCCTGGGGAGGTTACTTTTCCCAGAGCAAAATGACAAGCAAAGAAAGCGTGTGTTCTTTCCAGCCAACAGTACACATGCATCTGGTGAAAAATGCACATATTGACATAGATTATATTTACATTCACTTTACTGCTTAGATTGAAACAACGGTGAGGACCGATTTCAGTGGCCTTTCAGGCTCCCTGTATTATGAATCGATTATTCATCATAATTGCCATTTCAAAAACTTTACAATACATGGTGCTGTGTGTCAATAACTTCACTTCTCTCATCTTATGATTTTGCTCCTATTCAGTTTTGCCTTATTTTAAACCTATTCATCTCTTTCTACTTTATGATATTTCTCCTCGTAAGCTATCAGATGTCCTTTTGGAGGGAGAAGAAGAGTAAATAATAAATAGATGCCTCAGAATACTGTTCATGAGTTATATTTGAGATAAGTGTGTTTTATATAGATAGGTTTATGTTAAATATATAAATTTATAACTATAATTATAAATTATAAATAGGTATCTATTATGAATCAATTATTCATTATATTTATATACATACAAAGCAGATTTTAAAATGCATTTTATGATGGAACTAAATTGAGACTATTTAGACAGGTAATTATCAGGCATTACAATTATAGTCAGTATTGTTAAAGAGACAAGGTACGGTTGTTAAAAATTCAAGTTTTGAACATTGCGTTTTCAGAGACCAAGAACAGTTTTGCTTTCATTCTTAGCAATTTTGTAATACAATAGGGCTAAAGAGCAACCCCATGAAAATCTAATGGCTAAAACAAACCACTTTGGTCTCTAGAGATTTATTTGAAATGATGCCTCAATTTCTCTGGCAGATGTATTCTAGTACAAAAGAAATTTCTGAAATGCCCAGAGGTGATGGCAATTACACAACTGATTTGAAACAAAGCAAAATGATTGATTACAGAGATTTCAGCGTTGAAACAAACAGGGGACTCAGAGGCTAGCCTGCATTCACATTTAAGATTTGAGCAGTTAAGGGAGACTCTGATCTTGGTTAAGAATCCAGCTGGCCCCCCGTGCCCCAGCCCTCAGGCAGGAGGTGGTTTTCTAAGAGTCCTGAAGATGTGAAATGCTGTCTTGAGGAACTTTTATCTGCCCTAGACTCTTGACTAAGGAGAAATGGGAAAATTATGGAATCAGAGAAACTGACTTTGGGAAGGTCTAGTCTTTGTTTATCCCGCTGCCACACTTCAGTGATTTCTTTTCTTTTGCACCTGCCTCTAAGGGTATCTCATGATTTCTAACATGGAAAAGACATTGTATCATCCTTTACACTGATTAAAAATGAATTTCCCATCACAGGTCAGCTCTAAGGCCCTAAACATTTTTTGTTTTAAAATATCTTCTGTTTCCTTTTGGAAGAAAAGAATCTGTTGCTAAGAAATTCTTAATAATATGAAAGTCAACATTTCCCAGCATGCCCTCGTTACCCTCTCAGCTTCCAGTTTCAAGAACACCTGACATAACCAGCGAAAGCAGGAGCCTGTCTGTTATGTGTTTGGGGAACCAGGAAGACAGTCGGACAGATTCAGAGATGAGTTTCTAAGATGGTCCAAGGTCATGGTAAAGGTAGGCAAGGGATAGGGGAACTCAGGAAACTGAAGAATAAAAAAATTTTTGCCTTTTAAACTCTAAAGGTCAGAATTTTAAATATAAGATGTTATCTATCACAAACAATAGACCCTACTAAACTCAGTTATATATGTAAGTTTGAAAAGAACTGTCAGAGAGAAAGTCAAAGCTGTTTTGGCCACTAAAAATAATTTTAATTACAACTGTTTAAATGAACATCTTACCTTTCTTGTCTAATGAGCATGAAGCACAATAAAAATTATGTAAATCACTAGATCTGTCAGAGTTAGCTGGTTGAAATAATAACGTCAACAGACACATATCAACCGACAAGAATTGTTGGCATTGTAATAGGGTTCTAGGTTCACTTCTCCTGGTCATTTAATCATATGTTTAAAATATGCAATTAAAACTAATGAGAAGTGGAAAAGTGTCATGCTATCCAGTGCAGATTAACAGAACAATAACAAGTAAAATGCCAAGGACAGGGCAGAGTTACAGCTTAAGCAGATTCAGAAAGATGGAGACGAAGTCAAGTTCAACATGAGGGCACTGATCTGGGAAGGAAGTTTTACTTGAAATAAAAACAGGGTTCAGCATCTTGGTTTGGGAAATGCATTTCATTTTAGGTCCCCAGGTAAAAGTCTATTGATAGGAAAAGATCTGGGGAACTAAGAGAGTAACTAACCTGGAATCAGAGTCTGTGTGGTCATAAAACCTGGACAGAGCAGTCTAAGATAGTAAGACCTTGGAAACAGGTATATAGGACGGAGCAAGGATCCTCAGAGGAAAAGGAGTGGCTATATGAGAAACATCAGACTGCAGAGCTCATGTGACAAACACACCAATGGCGTCACTGTTCAAAAAGCTTGGAGCTCACACTGAGAAAGCAACCTGGCTATTGTTTGATAAAGTGAGAAGTAGCTCAGTCTTGGACCCTTTGATGTAGCCGGAAGAGTGTTACTCTAAACTGCACTCTATACTTTGTAGCGGGTGTTAAACATTTTTCTAATCAGAGAGGTGAGAAGTGCAGCCTCTCACCTCTGAGGTTCTTAGGACCTTTGACCACTGCCCTGTTCTCGCTCTGAAAAGGCTCGAGAGCACAAAAATCATGGATAAGAATCAATTAAAGATTAAGTGTATTTAAATCAAAAGAAAAGCAGTTATGCTTTAGAAAGTGAGAACGTTTTAAGACCGAAAATGTTTCCAGACCATTTGTATTTTATGAAATCGTAAACATTTTCATGAACAACTCATAGATTTATAAATAGATTTCACACCACATATGCAATCTCAGTAACTGCGACACGGTGTCTGAAGTTTTCTAAGCCTCATTCTTTTGTCAATAAGTTCCGCACATACAAACGGCATCAGGGTTGCCATGGTAACTAACGTAAGGGAGGGTTTGTTCTCAACCTCAGGAGTTCCCCAGGTGAACACTGAAACTGGTCCCCACTGGGAGAGCAAGGAGAGACCTAGAAAGAGGCAGCCACTCCAGAGGGGTAGGTGGCAGGTGTAATAAGTGAGGAGACTTACCTGCAAGGCTTGGTCTTGGGCGCTGCAAGATGAATGGATCTCCACATCTGCCCAGCAGGATCTTAAACTTTAATGGAAAGGCTGTAATGGGGTTCAGGCCCGTGTACTGCCCAGACGGTGTCAACCACACAGTGCTGCCAGGCCTGCATCCTTGCACGCGGCTCCCGCTGCGGGAATGGTGGTGGACAGCACAGAGGACAGGGGAGGCGGTGAAGAGTCCCTGATCACCTGTGTGCGGCTCAAAGGTCACCTGGTGGTCACATCCTCTCCAGGACCTCCTCCCGCAGAATCACACTCTAGATATAAAGACACAGATGGTTTAAAAGTAAAACGATGAAACGAGATGGCTTGTGAACACCCACTTAAAAAAAAAAGAAAAAGATAAAAGCTGGAATGACTACATCAATATCAGAAAAACTAGATATCTTCTCCAAGAATATTAGGGGGAAAGATCATTTCAAAATGATAAAGGGATCAATTCACCGGCGTACCTAACAGTTTTAAACATTATGCACTGAAATCGGAAATGAAAACTGACCAAACTGCAAGCAAACTGCAGAAATTCGTAACTATAGTCGGAGAGTTCAACAGCACTCCCCCAATAACTGATAGAACAGCGTTTTAGTCCCTGATTGTGTGACAAATTACCACAAATGAGGAGGCTTATCAAAAACACAGATTTAGGGGCGTTCCTGTTGTGGTGCCACAGAAATGAATCCGACTAATATCTATGAGTATGCGGGTTAGATCCCTGGCCTCGCTCAGTGGGTTGGGGATCTGGTGTTGCCATGAGCTGTGGTGTAGGTCGAAGTCGCGACTTGGATCCTGAGTTGCTGTGGCTGTGGTGTAGGCCGGCAGCTGCAGCTCCGATTCGACCCCTAGCCTGGGAACTCCCACAGGCCGCCGAGTGCAGCCCTAAAAAGCAAAAAAGAAAAAAAATTACAAATTTAGGTTAAGGACCTGACCTTGTCTCTGTAAGGATGTGGGTTCGATTCCCTGGCCTCACTCAGTGGGTCAAGGATCTGGCATGGCCACAAGCCGCAGATGCAGTTGCTGTTGGATGCCTGGCTGGGCAACTTCCATATGCTGCAGGTGCAGCTGTAAAAAGAAAAAAAAAGCCACAAATATATTTCTCACATTTCTGGAGGTGGAAGTCTGAGCTCAGGGTGCCGCTGTGGTCAGCGCTGGAGAAGGACCCTTCGGGGTTGTGAAAGGCAACTGCTGAATCTTTGGGGGGCACAGAGCAGACAGCAAACGAGCAAATTCCCCTGTTTCTTTTTTGAAGAAACTAACCTCAAGGTGGGCTCCCCCTCGTGACCCGGTCACCTCCCAAAGGCCCCTCCTCCAAATGCAATCCCTGTGGGGG
Source organism: Catagonus wagneri (assembly GCA_004024745.2). Classification (NCBI taxonomy): domain Eukaryota; kingdom Metazoa; phylum Chordata; class Mammalia; order Artiodactyla; family Tayassuidae; genus Catagonus; species Catagonus wagneri. The sequence continues at coordinate 10,376,133 of PVHT020000119.1, forward strand.
TCAAGAAATGAACAGATGCATTTTACGGTCACGCAAGCATTCAGTTCACATAAATAGAGAAACTGGACTTTCATACAAACTGATGAAGCAGGAGTTTTGTAATCGTGCTTTGATTTAAAAAAAAGGATGATTTTTCCCAATAATGCACATGAAATCCTTCCTTTGCTGTCAGATAGCAGTACTTCCAGGGACATAATTTTAATCTTGACATGTATTTCTATGGGAAACGAATGCATCTGGTTCCCACCAAATGTTAAGAATTAGCAAGTTACTGTTTTTTTCCCCCATTTTTAAATCTACATTTGCAAAAAGGTATGTAAGAGTGGATTATGAGCGTAATAAAATGCAAACAATTCACTGCACACAGTTTCCCATAAGGTGAAACTAATAATTTATGTTCTGAAAAGGCAAGAAAACTTCATTTTGTTTATTTTTATTTTTTGTCTTTTCAAGGCCGTACCCACGGCACAGGGAGGCTGGGGTCAAAATGGGAGCTAGAGCTGCTGGCGTACACCATAGCCACAGCAATGCACGATCCGAACCATGTCTGTGACCTGAATCACAGCTCATGGCAACACCGAATCCTCAGTCCACTGAGCAAGGCCAGGGATCGAGCCTGCGTCCTCATGGATACTAGCCGGGTTTGTTAACCACTGAGCCATGGCGGGAACTCCAAGGGACAAAAACTTTAAATCAGGATCTAAAAGTAGCTGTGTTGGGGTTTTTATTCAAAGCAATCCACTTTTACTACCGTGTAACCCCCGGTGTGGCCGAAGCTGGGTAATGCCTGCTTCTGTGCTAGCAGAAGAAATGCTATTTCAGAATCGGATGTCTCCGTGTAAACACAGTGCTTGCCGATGCCAAGCAGCGTTTATATCTCACTTTAAAGAGGAAAATTACCTCTGGGAAATGAACCAATATTGACATTCTTAATAATATATCGACTATAGGCTTGGCTAGCAAAATCATTTTTTCAAACCTTGTCAAAATCAGTTGTATACTTGAAGCCACTGTTGTGACTACAGGATGCAGACTGTGACAGGGCTAGCAAGAATACAAATGTGATCTTGGTTATGATTTATGGGGTTTTATGTGCATACTTCTCTCTCAGTTTCTTATAATTACAAGCTGCTAATGTAGAAACTTAGATATATGAGAGAGAGAAACATAGATCAAAGATACAGTCTGTATTTGAGAAATATAAGCACTTTAGCCATCGAAGCATAAATGCTCACACTCATTAGTATTTTATTTTATTTTATGTTATTTTATTTTATTTTTTTTGCTTTTTAGGGCTGCACACCCCCCCTGCCCCCCGCCCCCTGCCCCCCGCGTATGGAGATTTCCAGCCTAAGGGTCCAATCAGAGCTACAGCTGCAGGCCTACACCACAGTCAGAGTAACGCAGGATCCTTAACTCATTGAACGATGCCAGCGATCGAACCCGCAACCTCACGGTTCCTAATCAGATTTATTAACCACTGAGCCATGATGGGAACTCCCAGAGCTAACTTTTGGTAGGATAAATCTTTGGAAGTTTCTTCTACTGCACACAATTTACAGTAGAAAGAGAAATGGGATAGTTTTTTTTTTTTTTTTTAATATTACAGCACAGTAAACCTAGAAATGGGTAATAGCCCTCAGAGTCAATTTCTTTTTCTCGGTGCCAGTGTACAAAAGGACAAGAAAACAACCAGGTACTGAAATGTTTATTTTCATTTTCATTTTTTTATGGCCACACCTGCTGCATATGGAAGTTCCCAAGCTAGGGGTTCAACTGGACCTTTGCTACACCAGATCCGAGCATCTGGGGCTACCCACACTGCAGCTCAGGGCAACGCTGGATCCATAACCCACTCAGTGAGCCCAGGGATGGAACCAGAATCCTCACAGATGGTTTTCACCACCTGAGCTGCAGTGGGAACTCTGGCACTGAAATATTTACTTGACTTCTAATTCACAGTCATTCTTATTGGTCTACATTATTCTCAGTACTATCGTTGAATTGCTTTGATAAATTCAGTGATTCTGAAAATTATTTGTATAAGCCTTAAATTTGACTTGGGCCTCTTATGAAGTGAAACTGTCTCCAGCCAGGGTCCAAGTAACTCCAAGGTAAATTAATTCATTTCATCGATCCTATCTTGAAATTCATAACATGGATCGTGGATGACAGAAAAATATGAAACGTAAATAAAAATTAAGACAATCTCGGATCATTACCTAATCCTTTCCAGAACACTAAGTGGTATCATGTCACTTAGGTATGAAACTTAACTACCACCCAGAGAACTCTAGATCTTCTATTTTTCATAGGGTGAAACGTGTCCTCTGGCCTACGCAATTATCCCCAATAGCTAATAATTACTACGGTTACAATCTCATTGTAATGATCAGTTGTTGCCTATGTGTTGCATACAAGACCCTCCACCACCATGTACCCTTGCACAGCTATACAGACGTTTACATGCACCTCTGCATACGTATACACACGTTTACAAACCTGTGTCTGTATCTACATCACATTAACCCCAGAATTAATACAGAATGTAGCCCTCGTGCAAAATGAGGGCAGTGAAACACGTTGGCAGAACCCACCAAACCCAAGTTTTGGGGATGGAAGCTTTCTCTCCTGCCCTGAAAACTGCCACAGAGGCCAGCTGCCTGGAGACTGGCTTTTCCTTGCCGGTGTTCCTCTTGTCTCAGGCTCAAGTCTGCGTTTCGGAGCCGATTTCAAGAGAATCTCAGAAGGTCTGGAATACCGGAGCGGGGAGGACTCACGGCCTCTGTGTCTTTAAATAGGGTCACTCATCTCATCTGGTGACAACCGCCACAGTCCCTGCGACGGCCTTTGTTCTGGTCGGACTGCCCCGAGGCGGTGTCTGCTCCTGGGCGCAGCTCCCGGCCACCGCGCAGGGGACCAGCGCCCGGGCCGCTCCCTTCCCCTCCCGCTGCCTGGCATCTCGCGAAGTCCGGAAGGAAAAGTTTGAAGAGTGAGCCCCGTTCTTAGCCTCGCGGCAGAGCGAGAGGCGGGAGAACCCGAAGGGGAGGATCGGAGGAGCGCGGAGACGGGGGAGAGGCGCGGTCTCAGCGCGTGAGAGCGTGGCAAGGAGGAGGCAGGAGACCCGGAGGGCCGCCCGGCGGGAGCCGCGGGAGGCGGGCCCCGCATCCCGGCCGAGGCGGGAGAGAGACGCAGAGCCCGGGCGGGGCGGGGCGAGCGGCGCCCCCGGGAGCTGGAGCCCGGCCCGCGGCCCGCGGGACGCGCGGGGAGGGGCGAGCGTGGCTGCGGACGCCGGGATCCGACCGCCGAGCCCGCCCCGCCGAGCCGGCCGGAGAGCGGCGCACACCAGCCCCGCCGGCCGGGCCGCTCCCACCGCGCCCGCCGCGAGCGCGCTGCGGCCCCGGCCGCAGGGGACCCGCGCGCCACGCAGCCCGCCGGGCGCCCCCGGAGCTGAGCCCCGCGAGCACGCCGCCGGCGGCCCCGGCTCCAGCGGACCCTTCTCCGGCAGGTAGGGGCGGCGGCGGGCGCCGTGCGCGGTGCACTTGTCCCGCAGCCTCGCCTCCGGGTCCGGAGGTCGGCGGGGCGCCGGCGACCCCGGGAGGGTGCGGGCTGCTGGCATGTGTGTCGCCGGGTCCCTAGCCAGAGTCCCAGGGTGGAGCGGTGGCGCGGGGGCGTGGGGAGGAGGCCGGCGGTCCCTTTCTCAGAAAAGGGACCCGGGGAGGTGTGTGGCCGCGAGCTGGGAGCACAGACCCGCTCAGCCCTGGCCTTGGCCCAGGAGAGGACGGGAAACTGGCAGCCGAGCGGGACTGGAAGCCTGTCGTTGCCACGGGAGACGGGAGGAGCGGCGCGGTCCCCTGCGCGACCACTCCGGGGGCGGCTGGGGTTCGTCCTCTTCTTCTTTTCCTTTGGAGATGAAAAGGGGCGACTACTTCAGAGAACAAAGATGTAGGGGCGAAAGAGGCCCCCAGGCTGTTGCCTCGTGCACAGGTCTGCTGACCCCTGACCGCGACCCCCCGCCGGGCAATGTCAGCTCCATTGGCTTCGAGGCCCGGCGGCTGCCGGGTGGGCGGCTGGTACCCGCCCGGGGCTCTTCATTCGCGGCTCCTGCTTCCCCCGGTCCCCGCCCCACCTTCCCGGGCTGGGTCAAACCCGCGAGGTCTGCGCAAGTGCTGGGTTTCCTTGGACCCTTGTACGCCCCCGAAAGGTAACGGAGATGGTTTCCATCAAGTTCCCTGAGCATCTCTGTCATTAAAGGAAAAGCGACTCGCTCGTGACTCAGACCTCGGTTTGGGGGCAATGAGCCAAAGGCGTTTTAATTGTGTGTTAAGCGTTTGCCACTCGAAGGATTGTTTGGCCCTTGGAAGAGGAGGCGTTGTCTTTTGCTGAGCAGGGCTGAGTAAAACTTAGATGCTCGGAACTGGCCAGAGCTGTCCCTGGGCAGAAAGGCAGGCGCTCAGGGCGATCCTTCGCCTCCCAAGCGCCGGAGCTCAGGCCAGCGCTTACGGGCTCTGAGCCTGGCATTCTCCGAGGCTCTCAGCGATGGCTGGACTCTTAGCTCAGGTGAAGGCTGAAAGGTCTCGCACGCGCTTGCCATGGGTTCGTGGGGGTATTTATGAAGCCCCTGTGATCTGCCCTTGCGTTTCCTAGTGATTTTCTGAGGATCAAGAGGAAGAACCTGGACTCCGGACTCGCTTATGAGATCCTGAGATCCAAGCCACACGACGGGCTAGGGGGCGACCCCAGACCCATTTGGCCCATCAAGCATCGCACCGCACAGCTGCCAGAGTAAATTACATGGTGCTCTTGCTGTTTTTAAAGGCTTTAAGGTAATTTGTCATCCTTGGGTTGAGGATGCTCCAGAACATGCCCATTTGTCTGTGTGGAGTTGCTCAGTTTGTTGAGATGACACAAGCGTATGGGACACACACTCGATGTTAACTGCTATGGTCCCTGATCACACGTGATCAGCCTGCGTGTGCGAATGAGGCTATAGTTGATGGACTTTTAGGAAACCGAATATGTGCCCTCGCTTTAAAGATATGCCTCAGGGATCTGTACCTTGCTGTGACTGTCATCTGGAGCGTGCTATTTATTTGTTAAAGGAAAAATAAGTTTAATCATTACAATTTTATCTAAAGGGCATACCGCCATGTTCGAGTTTATCTGCGTCCTGTGAAAATTGCGGGGAGTGAAATGATTGGCTTAGCACACACTAAAGGAACAGAAGTATTTTGTTTTGCACATGCGATTAATGCTGTAAAGATTTGTTTCTTCTGGTCCGAGGATGCTTGAAGATAACAGCTCCAGTAGCTACTCGGGTGGGTCATTAATGTGATCTGTGGCTGTATCAGCACCTCTGCAGATAAAGAGAATGTCCGGTAAATATAAGCCCACTGCAGAATAGGGATATTCTTGGGGGAGATGGATTAAAAAATAGAAACATTTCCTCCTCCTTAAGAAATCAGAAAATTAAATCCGTTGAGCAAAGCTGTAACATATGTAATGCATCTGTGATACCCTGAACGTGTGTGCACCTTTATGTATACACGTGATTGCAGATCATTTAATTTGTTAAAACGTATGCATGTGTGAGAAAAGATACTGCGGTGGAACTGGGGTATTTGCCAATGGTGTTTCTTTGACTTTGAACCTGTTGTTAGCTGAGCACCTCAAAAGCGTGGCTGTCCTTTGGGGGTCTTATCATGAGGGCAAATCCTGGCCGGTGGCATTGCCTGTTCATAGAGTGAGAAAACTCTGGGCGAGCAGGAGCTCTGGGCTTTGGTCTTTCCACCAGACAGGAGAGCGGCTCATGGGCGAAGGCAGGGAGGCCGATGTGGCCCCTCTGCCCGCGCGGGAGGCACACAGGTGAAGCCTTTTGTAGACGGTGAGTTTTTCCATCAGTGAGCTCTCTCTCCACCCCTTTCCCCATGAGGGTCTCCTTCAGCCAGCCCTTTTGTTCTAGACTTTTCTCTGTGCTAAGAACAATACACTGTTCTGTAGGATTTCCAGAGAGCAAAGAGTGAGCATGTCAAGAGAACAAGAAACTTTTACATGAAAGTTTCTTATTTAGGTTAAAAAGGCATACAGTTTGCCCACGTGGGCTAAAAAAGAAAAAGCCAGGCAGTAAAAAAACAAGATGATTTGGTGGGAGTTCCCTGGTGGCATAGTGGTTAAGGATCCAGTGTTGTCACTGCGGGGGCTGGGCTTCGTGTTCTATCCTTGGCCCGGAAACCTCTGCATGCTGTGGGCATGTCCAGAAAAGAAAAGGAAAGATGCTTTCTTCTGAAGTGCATCGAGGGCAAGAAGCAGTCTTAGGAGGTCAAGTTTCTTCTCCCTCCAAACCTGAGGCGCTCACAGTAACAACACCTGACCGCTTCTTAAGATGCTTTTCCTGGGAAGCTCTCCCTTGAGCCTCATAACTTCCCATCACCCAGAGGAGGCACAGTGGGCGTGGTCAGCGAGTCCGTGTTCTCTGTTTGGGGTCCCTGGATTCTGTTCCTTCTCCCTGGTACGGGCGTCCCAAGGCAGAGTTTGCGCCCTTCCAGTGAAGGTGGGCAGGTACGGTGGGCACTGTACGTTTGCCTTCCTCAGCTGTTTTCACCTTCACCTCCCAGCCGCGTGCCTGGGATGTGGTCCCCTCAGGAAGAATTCAGTCGGTACTTTTTTTGGTTTGTTTATGGTCACACCCTTGGCATATGGAAGTTCCTGGGCCAGGGATTAAATGGGAGTCACAGCTGTGACCGCTACATCAAGACAGGATCCTTTAACCCATCGCCCTGGGCCTGGGATCGGACTCACACCTCCAGGGCGACCTGAGTTGCTGCAGTCAGGTTCTTAACCCACAGTGCCACAGTGGGAACTCCTCAGTCAAAGCTTGCTTGTAGAATATATTGAACTGATGAGCGTATTCAAATTGAGCGTTTCTACTAAACTGCTTTCTTGAAGTGTGGACTATTTTTCAAAGGAATCTGACAGTGATGTTTAGATGATGTGAAGTGATAAGCATTTATTAACAGTTTTGTCGTGACATTTCCTGAGAATGAGCAGACGTCACGTGCATAGTCACTTGGTTTAGGAAAGCAGAGCTTAGACTTCTGAGGACCAGGGCGGTGTGCCAACGCCGAGTCCCCAGAGGCGCTCGAGTGGATGTCCTCAGCCCCCCTCAGATCTCCACAGTCAGAGTCTGGAGCGGGACGTCATTCCGTCTCCGCTGGCCCCGAGGGGTTTCCGTGAGGATTGCATTTGCCAGCCGCGGCACCGGCTGTTCAGGGGCCCGCTGCGAGCTCCTCCACCCCGCTGGAGCAGCCTCTTTCTCGTCCTCTAGAGGAATCCGCAGAGATCTTCTTACTTGGTTCTTCTCCTGTTTGATTGCAGGGACTACGAAGATGTGACAATGAGGCAGGCTGTTCGTTTAGCAAAGTTTAGATCCCCATGATGTGATTGCAACTAACAGTAGGCACAGAAAAAAAGGTTGGTCTTTGGGAACAGATTACGCACCTTGAGCATCAGGATCTTATCAACTGATGTATTCTGTAGCTCGCCCAGGATTCCAGTCCTTTCAAGAACTCTTTTAAATGCCTTGGTCTTTGTAATTTCTGTAGCGTGTTTATTTCTGTGGGTGTGGGAGAAGCTGGGGCAGTACGCAGGCGTCGCTTCATTTCATCGGAATTCATGCCACAGCCCGTTGCAGCCCAGCTTTGATTCAGACGATGCCACCAAACCTGTGCCCACCCTTTTGTCCCTCTCAGTGGCCAGCCTTGGACAGTGACATCTCACCCTTGAGCTGCTCCTGGCTTCTCGGTGTCTCCTTCCCAGCTCTGCTTCTCATGTCCGTCTCCTTATATTGGTTCTTTCGACACTTCCGTGAAGTATCTAGATTTTGCAGATGTTATGTGAATGCGTGTAAGCATTGCAAGGGGCAGAAGGCAAGCTGCTTTCCTGTAGCCCCCACGCTGCCACGCTCTGACCCTCACGGGACCTCCACCCCACTTTTGGCTGTCGTGCTCCTCTCCCATGCCCCCGATCCTACTCAGGATCTTCTCCGACTCTGTCTCCATCTTCCTTCCTCGAAAAGCCCCCGTTCATTTTATAGACAGAAAAGCAAATCCAGAGACTGAGTAATTTATTCAAAGTTGCAGTGCTGGCTTATGGGAGATCAAGTTGCAGAGAAGTTTAATTATTAACCTTGAGCTCTTATCACTAAGCAGAAATCCAGGTTCTTTTAAGAGGAAAAAAATTGCTTCTTTAACGAGTGCTTTATAGGAAGCCGTCACAGCCACAGGCAATGAACTATAGCCTGGGGGCCAAATGCAGCTTGTGTTGTATTTGTGTAAGGGCTGGAAGCTAGACGTGCTGTTTACATTTTAAAGGATAGTAAAAAACAAACAAAAAAACAATAAACAATCAAAGGATGTGTGACTCACTGAGACCGTATGGCTCTTGTAGCCTAAAATATTTACCAACTTGCCTTTTGAGAAAAATCTTTGTAGAGCCTGATTCAGAGGAACAGTGGGACCTGAAAATCATGTTCAGCGTAATTTACGTGGAAACTGACTTTGGTAAATAATTGCAATGCCAGAAAAAAAAAAAACTAGACATGCTAAAATAAGTTAGAGATTTATTGTATTTTAAGTAGAGAAAGCCGAAAGCATAACCTATACCTCATTCAGATGGCTGTGGTTTTAAATTTATTTCCTAAGTTTTTGATGCTTCTCACTTCCCATAAATAATTACCATGATAGAGATCACTACTGTTGAGTAATATAATTTAAATCAGATAGATTCTCATAAGAATCCCTGTGGGCATTTTTGGTTAAAAAATATGATCTGCTTAAAAATATATGATCGAAGGTATGGAAAAGGGTGAGTTTGATGTTCACATTTTCATAAGCTGAATTGAATTATACATTAAAACAGGCATTTGAATGCCTTCTTTTTCTATAAATAAAGTGTTGAATGCATTCTTTTTCAGTTTTATCACTGGAATCAGTGTTTTAAAAATAAACTTGGGAGGTTAAAACCTCTAGTAGGTGGCACTGTGTGCCTTTAATGAACACATTTGAAATATTAAATAATTCCTTTAAGAATGATAAAATCTTATTCAGGCTTACTCATTTTCTTTCTCATTTAGATTCTTGGTTATAAGCAGCTCAGTAATATGTGGTTGGGAGTCCCTGTCTAGAAATCATTTCATGAGCTCCCAAATCTTCTTTTAAAAAGTCTATTAATATGCCTTTTATCTTTATAATTTGGACCAGCGAGTCATTAACTTTACATTTATTTCCGTGGCTTAAAACTAAATGCAGGAGCAAGACAAAAGGACTTTGACATACGGAATAAAGAGATTTAGCTGAACAGAATACTATGAAATATTTTGCATGGCCTTAGTTTGCTATTTTCATGTTATAGTGCATAGCAAGGAATAGCAGTGTTGCAGAGAGGACTAAGATCTGTTATTTTTCAGGAAGGGCTTGGCTGGAGCTTTGGATACACGACAGTTCAAATAAGGGTGATAAGCAGAGTTTTTCTAATACAGGTGGTAACAGAGGCGTTGAGGCAGGAAACTGCAATGGCGTCTAGATGGACAATGAGAGGGTGAACATTTTATGTTGGAATCCCAGTTCTGCTTCTTTCTCCTCTGTGACCATGAATACATGAAAAAGCCTTTCTAGGTCTCTTCTGTGAAATGGGATGAGCCAAGTGCCCGATTTGTAGGTTAAATGTGGGATTAAATGAGATAAAATTTTCGGTAGCTGCTTAGCTCATTGATGAGCAGAAACTCTGGACACTGCAGATGCTGTTAGCCTTCCATGGAGAAGGCTTTAATGTATTAAAATTTCTGCTGAGAGTTTCATTCTGTGAAAGTCTGGATTACTTTAAAAAGTTTGAGTTGCCTTCTAGCAAGCTTTTAGTTGCAAAATCTAAGGAATGAGAGGAAGTTCTATGTTGGACTTGATTCTAGTTAATAAATAAGAACTCGGTGATATATAAATGATAAAAATACTAGAAAAAAATAATTTCGCCATCTTTGTATTACATTGACATAGTCTGGTGCATTAGCGATCGTAACAGTGAATTTAGAAGCATTAGGAAGAAAGAGAGTCCAGTGACAGAAATTGTAAAACCAGGTATGGAATAAATGGAATGGGAGACTCTAATAAGCAAGATAATGGCATTGCTGGTCCACATTATCATTATGAGGATGTAAAAGAAGTCACGTGGAAATGCCATGTCATTCCCCAGACTCCACCTGTGAGATGACATTTAGCCAGGACATGCGTACGAGGTGGAGAGCTGGGCCGGGGTCCAGGCAGAGGGAACAATGGAGTGACTTAAACCCGTAAGAAGAATGTCAGGACTAAATCGCATCACGAGTACAGGCTAGAAAAAAACGCTTCTGACAATGAACAATAAACAGGCTTATTTTGGTCATGTTTAGAGTTGGAAGAGCTAGGCAGAGGTCACCCTCTGCTTGGGGATGATGATATGTAAGTACAGGGGATAAAAAGTGGATCAAACAATAAAGCATATATATTATATAAACACATCACAAGTAGTTTTAAACCTTCGGGAAAACATGAGGAGCAGAATGGTTTACAAAAGTAAGTCATCGCAAACCAACCTGACTACTTAGTTGAGAAAAGCCAGTTCAAAATTAAGCTACACTTTCTCATCTATCAAATTAGGGGAATTCATTTCTCAGGTTCCTAATGTTCTAAGAATTCAGGGTAGAGTTTGTTTCATTTGATTTTGGGGGGAGCTTTTCTTGGTGTCATTCAAAGAAATCGTGGTAAAAGGTACATCTCAGAGAAGTCAACCGTTTCAAAGTGTAGAGTACAGCGGTGTTTGTTGTGCCATAGGTCGTGTCGCACAACTGAAACTCTGTACCTGTTGAACAACTTTCCTTTTCTGTCCCTGTCCCCTGCCTGCAGACCCTGCTATTCACATTCTGCTTCTGTCTATGGGTTTGACTGCTTCAGATGCCTCATATACAAAGAATCATGTGATATTTATCTTTTTTTGTGTGATTGGCTTAGTTCGCTTAGAATAATATCCTGTTCTCAAGGTTCATCTTTTTTATAGCCTGTGACAAGAATTCCTTCTTTTCCTAAGGCTGAATAGTATTCCATGGCATGGAGAGACCACATTTTGTTCATCCATTCATCTGTCAGGGGACCTTGAGGTTCCTTCTCCTTTGGGGAATTGTGACTAATAGTGCAATGATTATGGGTTTGCAGATTGCTCTTTGAGACCCCGTCTTCGAAGTTTTTGATACATATCTAGAAGTAGGAGTATTGAATCATATGATTATTCTATTTTTAATTTTTCCAGCTTTATTGAGCTATACTTAACATATAATATTGTGTAAGCTTAAGGTATAGGACATAGTGATTTGATATATGCATATGCTGCAAAATTATTACCATAACGACGTTAGTTAACATGGCCATCACCTAACATAATTACAGTTTTTGTGCACATGAGGTGAGAACTTTGAAAATCTCTCTTAGCAGTTTTCAGATGTACAGTATGATTGCAGTGCTGTGCATTAGATCCTCAACTTAATCATCTTAGCACTGGAAGCAGACATTTGATCACCATCACCCATTTCCCCTACCTCCTATCACCCCACTCCTGGCAACCTCCAGTCTGTTCTCTGGTTTCTATGAGCTTGATATTTTTAGATTCTACATACAAATGAGATCATACAGTGCTTGCCTTTCTCACTTAGCATAATACCTTTGAGGTCCATAATACCTTTATCACAACTGGCAGAATGTATTTTTTGTGGCCAAGTAATATTCCATTATATATCCTACTATAAAAACATTTGTATACACTCATATATATGTGTATATAAACTGTTCATTCATGGTGTATAAAAATACAACTGTTGATTTTTGTTGATTTCATATCCTATTACTTTGATGAATTTGTTAGTTCTGATAACTTTTTGTAGAATCTTTAAGGTTTTCTGCATATAAGAGCATGTTGTCTGTGAACAGAGATAATTTCACTTCTTTCTTTTCAGTTTGGATGTCTTTGATTTCTTTTTCTTGCCTAATTGCTCTGGCTAGGACTTTCAATTGAATAGAAGTGATAGAAATGGACAGTCTTGACTTCTCCCTGATCTTACAGGAAACTGAAAGTTTTTCACCATTGAATATGATGTTAGCTGTGGGCGTTTCATATATGGCTTTTTTTTTTTTTTTTAATGTTGAGGTGATCTCTTTACTCCTGGTTTGTTGAGCATTTTTATTGTGAATGGGTGTTGACTTTTGTCAAATGCTTTTTCTGTGCCATTTGAGATGGTCGTATGGATTTTATCCTTTGTTTTGTTTTGTTTTTTTAGCTGCACTCTCACTATTTGGAAGTTCCTGGGCCAGGGATTAAACCTGCCCCACAGCAGCGACCTGAGCTGCTGCAGCAACATTGCTGGATCCTTAACCTGCCAAGCTGCAGGGGAACTCCTCCTTTGTTTTGTTAATGTAGTGTATTATGTTAATTCATTAGAACATCTTTACATCCCAAGAGTAAATCCCACTTGGTCATGGTTTGTAATACTTTATGTACTGTTGAATTCTCCTTGTTAGTATTTTGCTAGGGATTTTTGTGTCAATATTTGTCATGGATATTGGTCTGTAGTTTTCTTTTCTTACCGTATTTTTGGCTTGGTATCAGGGCAATACTGGCCTCTTAAAATGTCCTTTTCTCTTCAACTTTTTGGAAGAATTTAAGGGTTGGCATTAATTCTTCCTTAAATGTTTGTAGAATTCTCCAGTGAAGCCATCTGGTCTTGGACTTTCTTTGTTTCAAGGTTTTTGGTTACTGATTGAATCTCCTAACTAGGTAGAAATCTGCTCAAATGTTTTATTTCTTTATGATTCAGTACCGGTGTGTTGCACGTTTTAGAAATTTACGCATTTCTACTAGGTTATCCAATGTTCGCACATGATTGTTCATAGTAGTCTCTTACACTCTTATTTATTTTTTATTTTTTGTCTTTTTTCTTTTAGGGCCGCACACATGGCGTATGGAAGTTCCCAGGCTAAGGGTTGAATCCGAGCTGTAGATGCCCCCATAGCCACTGCACTGCCAGATCCTAGCTGCATCTGTCACCTACACCGCAGCTCACGGCAGCGTCAGATCCTTAACCCACTGAGCGAGGCCAGGGATCGAACCTGCAACCTCATGGATACTAGTCAGATTCACCTCCACTGAGTCATGATGGGAACTCCTCTTATAATCTTTTTATTTCTGTAGCATTAATTGTAATATCTCCTTTTTCATTTCTGATTTATGTATTTGAGTTTTCTGTTCTCAGTCTAGCTAAAGGTTTGTCAACTTTATTTATCTTTTCAAAAAAACAACTTTTGGTTTCATCGATCCTATTTTTTTTCTAGTCCCTATTTTATTTATTTCTGCTCTAATCTTTATTATTTCCTTCCTTCTCCTAATTTGTGGCTTTTTTTTTTAGTAGATCCTCGATGTGTAAAGTGATGCTGTTGATTTGAGATCTTCCTTCTTTTTGAGTATAGGTGTTTACTGCTGTACACTTTACCCTTGGTCCTGATTTAGTACATTCAGTAGTTTTGCTGTGTTGTGTTTGTGCTTTTGTTTGTCTTGAGATATTTTCTAATATCCTCTGTGATGTTTTCTTTGACTGACGGTTTTTTCAAGAGTGTGTTGTTTGGAGTTCTCAGTGTGACTCAGTGGGTTATGAACCTGACTGGTATCCATGAGGATGCAGGCTCAAACCCTGGCCTCATTTTGTGGGTTAAGGATCTGGCGTCGCCGTGAGCTGTGGTGTAGGTCAAAAATGTGGCTGGGATCCCATGTTGCTGTGGCTGTGGTGTAGGCTGGCAGCTGCAGCTCTGATTCAGCCCCTAGCCTGGGAACTTCCATACGCCACAGGTGCAACCCTAAAAAGGAAAAACAACAACAACAGCAAAAAGAGTATGTTGTTTAATATACACATATTTGTGAAAATTCAAGTTATTCCTCTGATATTAACTTTTTAGTTTCATTCCATTGTGGTCAGAAAAGGTAATTGGTATGGTCTAAGTCTTCTTACATTTGTAAGACTTGTTTTGTGGTCTAACATATTATAATATGTAATCTGTTCCAGAGAACGTTCTATGTACCTTGAGAAAAATACCCGTGTGTGCTGCTGCTGCTGGGTGGAGTGTTCCGTATGCGTCTGTCAGGTCGTATTGTCATGTTCAAGTCCTCTCCTTCCTTGCTGGCCTTCTGTCTGGTGGTTCTAGCCGTTACTGAAAATATGCGTGTACTTGCGAGGGGTGTCCAGAACAACAGGACCGAAAGCATAGACAAGGAGATGTTTTTCCTTTTTAATTAGGAATTGGCTCATGGGATTATGGAGGCTGAAAAGTCCCATAATACGCTGCGTGCACATTGAAGGTCTAGGAAAGCTGGCGGAACAATTCCCTCTTAGCCTGAAAGCCTGAGAATTAGGGGCGTGGATGATGTAAATGTCGGTTCAAGGGCGAGAGGAGCTGAGAGATTGCAGCTCAAACAGGTATGCAGGAATAAGGCCCAGATTCCTTCTCTCCTTTTTCTATTCCGGGTCTCAAGAGATTGGATGGCGCCCACCCACCCCGGGGAGGCAGTCTGCTTCACTGAGTCCACCAAGGAAGTGCTCATTCGTCTTATCTGGAAGCAGCTTCGCAGACACCGAGAAACAGTGTCTAATCTGGGGACCCCGTGGCCCATTCAAATTGACACCTAAAATGAACCATCACAGGAGGTGCTGAAATTCCTGCTACTTTTGTGTCACTATTCTGTCACAGTTTGCTTCCTATTTCGTCCAAGTCAGGGTCTCTGTGTGAGAATAAGGGCTTATTCTACGTCTTGCATATGTCACCTCATAGACTGGAGTTTACTTTGATTTTTTACAAGACAATTAACTTCCTTGGGTTTGACAGAAAGCATCATTCCGGAGTCAGCTGTGGCCCATATCTCGGGACAGGGGAACCTGGTGAGCTGAGAGGTGAGAGAGGCTGAACTGAGCCAGGTTGCCTTTTGAGCACAGTATTTAGTTGAGTGTCAGCTTTGGACAATCAGAGATCAACTTCCAGGAGACTGACTTAGTTCAGAACAGTCTTGATTGACAGAAGTAGGAATTAGAGTGGAGGGTTTTTACTGAGAAAAAAGAAGGCCAGAATCCAAGATGCTTTAGAAACTCAATGATTGTTTACTTTTCTAAGACAATTTAATCAAATTAAAAATGTCAGGTCAATGGATGGACATAAACTTAGTGATGTGACCTCAAACTGATCTACTTAAAACAAGAAACACCATCCTTAAGCATCTTGGAATAGATCTGGCTTTAAAAGTGTCAAGAGACGTCCCCATCATGGCTCAGTGGTTAATGAACCCGACTAGTATCCATGAGGACTCGGGTTCGATCCCTGGTCTCCCTCAGTGGGTTAAGGATCTGGCGTTGCCATGAGCTGTGGTGTAGGTCGAAGACGTGGCTTGGATCCCACATTGCTGTGGCTGTGGGGTAGGCCGGCAGCTACAGCTCCGATTTGACCCTTAGCCTGGGAACCTCCACGTGCTGCGGGTGCGGCCCTAAAAAGACAAAAAAAAAAAAAGTGTCAAGAAAATAGGAAAAAAAAAAACCCTCTAGCTTCAGTATTTCTGTATTCCCAAGGTATAAGGAGCGTGAGAAGTTTCTTAAGTCCGCGTTGAGATCATCTTCCCAGAGGCAAGAAGTCCAGGTTTCACACAGGTGAGCATGGAATAGTTTAGTCTCGCAGAGCAGATGGCTCCAGGTCAGTGGCCAAGAACAATTTGTAACACACCAGTGACAGTGTGAGGAAGCTAGCCTCCTCGGAGTGCAACCTGCTCGGTAAAAACGAAACAGCCAGTGACACTTTCTGTAGGATGGAAATCTTACTTCTCTCCTCCCCACCCCTCTCTCCCTTCCTTCCTTCCTTCCTGTCTTCCTTCCTTCCTTCCTTCCTTCCTTCCTTCCTTCTGGTTTTAACTACACCTAGCTTTTTCTTGCTTTGGGTAAACATACTGCCTTTATAAGCAAATTTATGCTTAAATGGATGTCATATACAAGTTCGAACGAGGTAAAAATAGTGAAATTAAGATTTATTTGACCAAAAGAAACAATACGTAAAATCTCTCCCCCCACCTCTCTCTCTCCATAATCGTATTAGGAAGACAATTCCAACTTTTACCCAAAGTCCACATCTTTTCTTAAGCATTTATAAGATATAGTAAATGGACATTATGTAAAAATATCAGCGAGAAGAACATTTGTGAGATTCAAAGAAAAATGTTCCAGGGAATGGCTCTCCTGTCCCACAGTTTTATTTTTAAAAATTATAAATACTTTTGGCCAGATACTTTGTGGAAAACACCTACTCAGTGCATCGTCTTGCGATTGTTTGAGCACCTCTCCTGGGCTTGTTGTAATTATTAAAGGGACTTTAACAAGAATCCTGAAGCTAAATTGCGTACATTTATAATTCCTTCAATGAGTGTATTGCATGTAACAAATGATGTAGAATTAATTACTTTTTACTCATTTTACACATTTCCTGTGCGTACTGAGCAAACGATGCCAGTTTTTGTTTTTTTTTTAAATCTGGCAGCAGACACTACTCTTGATCTTCCTACAACTGATTTTTTTTGGGGGGGGAGAGGGGCAGCAGTGGCACCAGCTGGTGAGTGCAGAATTAATTACAGATGGTTTCCCTCAAAAAAGACACACATGGATAACCAACCTCTAATGATTTTGACAGCTGCTTCTGCCCTTTTAAGATCCCTAGTAATTGGACAGATACTTTATTCTTTTTCTTGGAAGCTTATGTTGCAGTTTGGGGGGATTTTGACACCAGAAGCTCTGTCACAGACGCTGCATCTAATGAAAAATCCAGACTTTACGTGCTAGTGCCTCAGACCTCCACCACAGAAGTTATTAATTCACTGACTTGTTGGGAGTGCTTGAATTTCTGCTAAACACAAATGTATATAAATATATTTCCAAAAAATGCCAGCTTAGAATTAAAGCATATATGTCTTAAAAGCAGAAAACTTTTATGTAGGAGGAGAATGATCTTTCTTTCCATTTTTCGGATTTGGAAAAAAGTGATGTCAGCAATGTTTAGATCACATATTTAAACATGTATTCGCGGCAACGTATCTTGGGGGTGGTACCCCTTGAAGTGCAGATCAATTAATGCTTTAACTGCACTGCAATGGACTGTTTCAAAAAATGCAGGTGGTTAAACTAAACCGGATGATTGCTGAGCTACTATCACTATATTAATAACTCTTATAAGTGAAATCATTTTAATTTGTATTGTAGAGTTGAAAAAATCTCAGTGGTCTCAAAAATCTGCATTCAGTTTCCAGTTCCTCACATCCCGTTTACCCCTCGGTTCACTAAATTTGAATTTAGGTCAAAGTGTTTCATTAAACTGTCCGTTGGATATTTCTGTGACTATTCTTATTTTACTTCCATCTTTCCTAGTCATCATGCTGCTAATTCTACTGTTAATATTTCTTCATCTTCTTCTTCCCTTTTTTTTCTTTTTAGGGCCACAATTGTGGTATATGAGGTTCCCAGGCTAGGGGTCAAATTGGAGCTGTAGCTGCCAGCCTACACCACAGCCACAGCAACAGGGGATCTGAGCCACATCTGTGACCTACACCACAGCTCACGGCAACACCAGATCCTTAACACACTGAGCGAGGCCAGGGATCGGACCTGCAACCTCATGATTCCTAGGATTCCTTTCCGCTGAGCCACGACAGGAACTCTAATATTCCTTCTAATATTTCACTTCTTTCCTGAAAAAAGCAGTGTAGTGTCAGATTAAAAGCACAAACTTGTTGTCAAACTGCCTGGGTTCAAATCCTTCTTCTGCAATAGGTTGATCTTGGGGAAAGCCATTCTAAGGTATCACCTTGTTCTCTCACTGACAATTGAGGTCAAGCTATTAAATTTGGATGGCGTTACAAAATACTGTGAGATCACGGATGGTGAGTTAATTGTCATGAGGCCAGTGGATAAAATCAACCTTCTATGACACAACGGCTCATAACTTCAAGTGAACGAATACAGCTTTTAAAGACAAAATTTTCAACGCATGTAGCTTCTCATAACAGGCCATCAGAAACACAGTCATTGGAACTTAAAATTCTAAACCTAATCTTTCAGTATTTATAAGAAAACTGTTTTTCCCATTACAAACAGAATTTCATGAGAAATTCAAGTTTATGATGGCAAGTTACAAGGCTGGAGTCAGCTTGTGTTGGTGGTAACTAGTTAAGTAAATTTTGACAACGTTTTTTCTCATTTTTTACTAAGATATAATAGATGATATGTGCTTTGTTTCATCATATTCCTTGTGTAAATATTCTCTCACGCTTCCTTATTAAACCTTTAATCAAGGCCGGTAGCCTCTGACTTCAGATATAGTTTTGAGAAAGGCTGAATCTAAGACTGTGGGGATTAGAGTTTTCCATTTCCATGCACACTCATGAAAGAAATCACTTTGCACAGACCTCTGCAGGTGCTCTGAATTGTTTGGTGGTTCGAATGATGTACACGCGTCATCAACCTGTGTAGCCTGGCAGCTCGAACACCGTTGCGATAATAGCATGTGTCTGTAAAAGGATTCTTTGAACACGAGAGGGCATTTCAGAACATATTCATTTCATTTGTAAGGATTATTGACGTAGGAACCTTAGTTCAGTAATAATCCTGTTGGCTCTGCCTGCTTTATTGGAAAACATTTTTTTTTTCCAGCTGGGCTTTGTAAAGTCCCTGTGTTAACAAGTGTGTCCAGGAAAACGTTTTTTTTTGGTCCCGAGGGTGTTAGTTTTTGATCCCTTATTCACGGACTCCCAGATCTGCTCCTTGTTTTCTGACTCCCTTGTATGCTGCGTGTGTCTGGAGTAAACACCTCACCGCGGTGACAGTCTGCTCCCTGGGACCCGCTTCCGTTAACTTGGGGGAGTGCTGAGCGTAGGACACCCAAGCAGCGTCACCTGCATCACGAGGAAGTGAGATGGCAGTGGACAAGCGGAGTCGAAAACAAGTGATGAGCGTATACGGATGCAGAGCTTTAAGCAACTGGGTGGAAGTGACGCTTAGTGGTACCAAGCTGGTGTGTCTATTTACTATATCCGACAGTCGTTTTGTTTACACACTATTTTATTTTAAATGAAAGCATCGTGAATGAGACGAAGGGGAAAGTCCCATAAAGAGACAAGCTTTACAAACAGTTGAACTTTCTGCCAGATGGCATGACTTGAGGCTATTTATCAAGATCTGAGGCTAGAATTTGGGACAAGGAACATTAGGTAGGGCACCAAAAATAAGGCAAGAAACTGCATTGGGAGACAATGGATTTATCTGTGTGAATAAATACAGCATGACCCCAGTGCAATTTCTTCTATTAACTAGGAAATATTAGTTCCCTAAATTATAGTCCATGGCTGGGAGGAAAACAGAGCGAGGATGGGAACCAGACTAAGAAAAACTAGTTTTAAGAGATGATATTGAGTCTTTCCTTTTTTTTCTTTTTTTTTATTTCATTTTATTTCCTCTTCCCCTTTCTTTCATTCTCTCTCTCTTCCTTTCTCCTTCCCTCCCTCTCTCTCCTTTATTTCTTTTGGCTTCTGGCCTTCTTCTAAGATGCGGGATGGAAAGAAATTCTACCCCATCCAGAGGAAGAGAAGGTGAGATGGAGAGGGCAGGAGACAGGTCAAGAGTTAATCCAGTCTAGGGTGCCAGGTCAAATGGCAGTGTCTCAAGTCCAGGAAAACTCAAACCACAGAGAAGACTGACAAAGCAGAAGTAGAGAACCACATTTCAGACGCCGGCCGGGCCAGCCTTCACTGGGCGCACCATGGTGGAAGGAATAAAGCCTTGGGCTAGAAGGCAGGCGTTAAACCAGGTCTGTACTGACTGTGCGGGAAGCACACTTAACCAGTCTCACTCTATATGCTTCTTTCATGTAGAAAACAAGGGGTAGAATTTGCTTCACACAAATTATTGTTCCTTTGTCCCCGAGAGTCTGCCATATTTAAAAAAAATCTCCTTATAGTTCTGTCTGTACCCTTCCAACTCCTTCCAAATACAGCTTAAATACTATTGCTTTTGGAAAGCCTGTCTTACTGATTTCCCCCGTTTGAAATAATCTCCCCGTTTCCAAACCCCGATACCAGCCCCCAGTGATGTCTACGGCTTATTTGTCAGACAATTCTGTATTTGGAATTTATTTCGTGGCTGACATAAATGCTTCCCTGCATGTTTACTTCTGCTCTTTGATTGTCAGCTCCCCACCTGGATGCCTAGGACGACTAGGGTCTTTAGGGCAGGAGGAGTTTCTTGTATTCTTCTATTACTCCAGGACCTATCACAGTTCTTGCAGAGCATATGCCCTTTGTTAAATACTTCAGTTCCTCATTTGTTGACGCGTCGATCTGTAAATCCTGTATATCTTCACATTAAACCTCTTTTTGTAACTTATTAAAGTGCCTTCTTTTGGAAGCTCATAGATACGCCAGTGGAGAAGGGCAATCACCGGTATAATTATTTTGTATTTGTATTCCCTCTGATAAAACCCCGTCCGGGTCAGCTCCTTGCTCTTCTGGATCTAGCGTCATTCCCCAGGCACATGGACTAAAGACGCCGATAAAGCCACCTGGATCAGCAGAGGCACTAAGGACGGACGATGGACCCTGGTTTAGTCACATCTTTGAGGCATTTTTTTTCTTGAACCTGACACTTAACTGTGGAGTGCATTACTGAATTGGCAGAATAAGTCACAGACGATTATGAAAAAAAAAAAAAATTCAACAAACGAGAAACAGCAGCCCCATCTTGAATAATGTTGTTTGATTAAGGCTGATTTGATTAACTGCCAGGGTTCTCCTTGATAGCTCTGCGGGCATAGTAAGCACCTCTTTTGATAATCCTTGGCTCCAGAGAACCTGCCTTGTGATGACTTTGGCTAAGTTCAGTGTTTTTGTAGCTCACTTACTGTATTCCCATAGGGCCACTGGATTCACACACGGGGAGCTAGCAGTAACTTTACTGAAGAGCACTTCTTTGCTCTCTCTCTTATCAGGATTTTCCGAAACCCCAAGTCTCTCCTAACCATTTCTGCCGTCCCTGCAGGGAGCCTCCCAACCGATCCTGTGGGTTCGTGTTCCCAGTCCCTTGTTGCTCACCAAGTAACCTCACCAGTGCTGCAGTTCAGCCCTTTCCGCTGCACACGCCTCCAGGTGCCGCCGCAAACCCTCCCATCCCTGCTATCGCCAAGTCGCCTCCAGGAACTGTGGAGCGATATGGCTGGAGAGAGAATCACTGAGGATGTCAGCCCACTCTAAAGATAACCACACGTGGGGAGCCGGTAGGAGGAGGAATGGGTAGGAGAGATGAGAAAAATGGGAGATGTACTGGAAAAAGAAAGAGATTCAAAGGGAAGGTGGTTAGTTCTAGAAGCTGCAGAGAAAAATCGGCGATGGGGTATGGAGCGATGGGGTTGTAGGACCCGTTCTTTATTTCTTGCATTATTTCTTTTAGAGAAATTAGATTTGAATAGATCAAATAACCAACTATGTTACTTAACTTAATAATGGGACCCAGGACAGCAGATGCCAGAGGAGCACCTGCCTTTGGAGGCCCCGTTAGAGGCAAGACAGACGGCCTTGGGGACAGATCTGAGGTTGGGTGTGGAGGAAGAAGATGTTGGGAAGGTGACCAGATCTCTGGTCTGAGCCGCTGGTGGGTGGAGTCACTGCCCCTCAGTGGCTCCTGCTTTCCTCTTAAGTGATGAGATGTGGCTCTCTGGTGAAAATGCTTGGGGCTTGTGATGAAGGGGACTCATCCTGTGCCGTGCGGGAGCTGCCGGAGACGTTAGCAACTCGTGTAGTAAAACGTTTGACCTTGACCAAGGCAGAGACTTGTCTTTCTCCTGACTCCTGGGATGTAACTGTGAAACCCTTGGCAGTTCCCAAATGACTCGCGTGTTTTTATTTTGACACCTGGGGTGGGTCCCTTAAGCCACACCTGGTAGTTAATGCTAGTCACCTGGGATGGGACCTGCCACAGCACGCAGACCCAGGGTGGAGGCTGGCCACTCCAGAGGGACCCCCACGTGGCTTGTGCCGTGGGCTTTGAGTTCAACCAAACGGGCAACAAACCATCAATCACGCCCTTGCTCAGCATTTCTGGGTGGGGCTGCTGTGGGAAAGCCTGCTGGGTGTTTCTGATCTGCCCGAATAGGTCAGTGTGTCCCTCTTTCCTGAAAATAAGTGGGTCACAAGATAATTTCGGTAAACAGAACTTTTGTGAAAGAGGAACTTTCTGTGACAGGTGGCAGGACAAGTGAAGCAGCCATGCAACCAGGTTCTCGGGTGGAGGCCCAGAACCCCTTGCGGTCAACCCGGGAAACCCCTTCTGACCTTGAGGCCTTTGCCGGGGTTGATGGCTGTGTACAGTCTTGGTCCAAAGCAATGCATTTCCCATTGAATAGCAATTCATCAGAAAAAAAAAAAAAGCTCATATATTTCCACTGGGGATACCATTTTATATCCCCTAGAAATGAAATCTTATTTCTTTGAATTACAGATTGCCTTGAATAAAACTATGCTGATTTTGGAGTTCTCACTGTGGCTCAGTGGGTTAAGAACCCGGCATAGTATCTGTAAGGATGTGGGTTTGATCCCTGGCCTTGCTCTACGGGTTAAGGATCCAGCGTTGCTGTGGCTGTGCTGTAGGCAGGCAGCTGTAGCTCTGATATGACCCCTGGCTGGGGAACTTCCACATGCCACAGGCACGGCCCTAAAAAGAGACACACACTCAACACACACTCAAAAAAAAGCCAAACAGAAACTACACAGATCTTTTTTTTTTTTAGTGATTTCAACTGAGTATATTCAATTGAATATACATAGCATCCTGCACATGATTCCTTCATTTTGGTACAAGGACCTTTTTTCTTTACTGAGTTTTGCATATGGCTTTTCTCCACCCTCTTATTTTTGTACAGCTCTGAAAACATATTTATGTTTGCTTAGGTAGGCTGGATATTACTGAAGGTGTTAGAGCTGAAACTAACTACTGTAATTATGTGCAATAGTTGAAACGTTGCTTGTTCTGATTTTAAGAGGTTCCCTTTTTTTTTTTTTTTTTGCCTTTCAGTGATGGCTTTACATTTCAGGTATCCATACGTTGGATACATTGGTAGCTTGTGTCTACCAATGGCAGTGACTGCTTCACCACGCTATTGGGAAATTCAAGAGAGTGCCTTCAAACAGTAATGCTGTTTCAAATGGTGTCTCTTTTAGGGTCATAATCAGGAATCATTTAGCTCCCTTGGGCCACCATTTTTAGGACAGTTTCATCTTGACTGTTCTCTGTAGCTTCTGGAGAGAAGACCTCAGTTGTTGGTCTAATTAATATTCATCTGCCCCCAAAGAAGCCCAGTGCTCAGGACATCCCGTAATTCCTTGACTGTTCTTAGAAAGGCTTGGTGTCTTGTGACGATGAAGAATGGCAGCAGAATGTAGTGAGCAGTATGCGCTCTGCTGCTGTCGGACAGGCTAGCACCTGCTGCGTTCCTTGAATGTCCACGTGGAAGCCACGTAGACTTTTCCGCAGGAATCACAGTCATTCTTCCAGTTCCGTTCAGGAAGGGTGGAGGGGGACAAAGTAGAACCTCTACTGGCTCTGCTTTGGGAGAGAAACTAGAAGGAAAAAGTCTTTGCTTTTCGCTGGCTCATGAACTGCGGTCCACAATCCTCTGTGGGTGTCAGGAACAACCCCTGGCACGTCAGCCCTCCTTTATTGTTTTAGCCAAGAGAGGCTGGGAGGAGTGGGGAGAGGGCCCCCCAAACACTGACAGACTCCGCTCTCATCCTTTGTTTTGCTTAAGTATAGGCTCAGCCAAAGCAGCAAACACAGGCAACACGACAGTGGCCTACACAGTATAAACGTGGATTTTTCTCTCCGATTGGTTCACCTACCAGCCTGGGGCTGGCCAGGTGGCACCAGGGTCGTCAGGATGCTTATCCGGTGAATCCACATCATCCGAGATGGTAGTCCCAGCGCCAATGATCAGTCTTGTGTGTCAACTGTCAAGAGGCCGGAAAGCAGGGGAGAAGGGCCCACTGCTGTGCTCTCAGGGTACTTCCTGAAAACCACGTTCACCATTTTCTTTGACTTGCTGGTGGGAGGAGCTCAGTTCGTGATTTCACTCAGCTGCAAAGGATGCTGGGACGTGCGGCCTTTATTCATTGTGGCCAGGAGGCTGGCCTGCAGTCAGGACTCATATCACTTCACCGGAGTTTCAGGTTTTGAAGGCGAGAACCATGCCTTATTCTTTTCTGTACATCCTGTAATGTACTTCCCAACCAAACCCTGAGCGTACTTTGGGATTCTACTTGATGCTGGATTAATGGTTTGATTTGCTTTGATATCCGCTCTCCAGAACATTTGGAACGCGAATCTTTATTTATTTTTATCTGTATTTTTTTTCCCCAGTGAGCACCATCTATTACCAGAGAATTTTCTGAATCACTCAAAAGTGGTTCAAGGCAACTTTTGTCGTCTTGGGGAAAGATGCTGGTCAGGAAGCCCCAGAAAATGGTAAGGAAAGTTCCTGCGAGATAGCCAGGGCTCCTCTAGGATTTATAGGCCCTGCGCCCTCTTACATGTGACACCTTATCCTGGGTCTTAGGAATGAAAATCTTCTTAGAGATGTCAAGCTGGTCCAAAAAAGCTTTACTTTTATGGAACAATATGTGTTTACTGTGTGTGTGTGTGTGTGCATGCTGACTTTTCTAAAACACTTTTTATTGTATATCTTTTTACTTTATTGTATATTACTTTCCTCTACTTTCTGCTGTACCAGTGGCATCTGGAAATTCCTGGTCAGGCACGGCATCTGAGCTGCAGCTGCGACCTACGCCACAGCTGTGACAACGTGGGATTGATAACACACTGTGCCAGCTCAGGGATCAAACCCGTACCACCCCAGAGACAACACTGGATCCTTAGCCCACTGCACCACAGCAGGGACTCTAACTTTTTTAATTTTTAAATTTTATTAAATTTTAGTTTGATTTACAGTGTTGTTGCGGGCCTAGTTTTGTTCGGTGCAGGAGGATTGCTAGACTCAGCAAGTTACAAGAACCAGTGGCATCAGACTGTATGGTGTAGGTCTAGCAAGATTAGTTTTTGATTAATTCCCTAGGGACTTCTTTCAGTTCTGCCTCAACTGGGGGTCACTCTGAGAAGAGGGAGACAATTTGTCTTGCTGTAACCTCTTTAGGTTCAGTAATCAAAAGATGACAACTAACTTGTTCTACAGCTCAGAGATTTCGTTTGCAGCTACCACACTGGGCTTTCACAGCAGGAGTTTATTAAATTAATGAAACCAAGGAGGGGAAGTATTGGAGGGTAAGCTTTCCAGAGACAGCAGATAGCTTAGAATACAAAAGGCTTAGAATCCTTCTGTTTCTTGAAGCTGCATCCCATGACTTCTGGAGTCAGAGTGGGATTCGAATTGCCATGGCAACAGTAACAAGACTGTGCAACTTTGGGCGAGTCCCACAGTCTCTCTCTGTCTTGACTTCCTCATCCACATATAGGGAAAGGAATGTATTATTCAGTGCCTCATTCATAATGAAAGTCTGAGATGCAAACCAATTAATTTAACTACCTGGCAATCATTTTGGAGGAAGATTTAATGAAGGCAAATTGAAAACTTATGCATTAGATTTTGTGTCTTTCATACTTACGATTTTCACTGTTTCTAGTGTATTTATCAATAATTAAATGTTCCAGTGAATAACTCAGAATTTAGGGAAGAAAGAAATGTTTAAAATCTAAACCTTTCATTTTGCGGATCAGGAGACAGAACGGTTGGGTTGAATGGGAACTCAAGTATATTCAGCCCTGAGTCTGTCATCACAAATAGCGTTGTTGACATTCCTGGAACCAAAACCTGGGATTTCTCATGTTAAGTCTTACGTCCTTTCTTTTTCTAAGAGCTCAAAATATTAGTTTATATGGGAGATAATTTAATCCACGAAGGTAGGTAGAATAACCTTGTTAGTGTCATAGAGAAAAGGGCGAAGGTAGAATTGGAAGAAATGACAGAATTTTAAGAGTGGAGAGAGTTAAAAATCTATAAGGGAGGAGTTCTCTTGTGGCCCAGCAGGTTAAGGATCTGGCATTGTCACTGCAGAGGCTTGGCTCGCTGTTGTGGCGCAGGTTTGATCCCTGACCCAGGAACCTGCACATGCCAGCAACAAAACAAAACACAAACAAAAAACCTGCAACAAAACAAAACAAAACAAAACAATCTTGTAAGGGTGATGAGAAATAGTCCAAAATTTAGAAAGGAAACCGGGAAAGTACAGTGTTGTGAGAAGAAATATCAGTGTTAAAATCAGCGAATCATCCTTGGAGAGAGAATAAAGCCTTATTTTGGCCGTGAATTCCTTGCTGGTGACTTTGTCATGGGAGACGTCATTGGTGGATGTGCGGCTGTGGGATGGAGACAGGCCGGGCAGGAATGCAGGGATTTGAGGTAGTCGAGCGGACACAGCACAGAGCAGCCAATCTTCAGGGAAGCCAGGCCTCGAAAGGGCGAACATGTCAGGAGTGGGGGAGAGCAAGGAAGCCCGTCATTCCGGGTCTAAGAATCGGGGAAGTCCTGTTAGGGCTGATTCCTACTGGTGTGCTCGCCTCTGTCCAGCTCCCGTCCAAGGTCTTAAAGGACCCAGGTGCCCCCTTTGATTCATCTTTTCCTCCCCAGAGATGAGCACAGTGGCTAGAAGGCTCAATCTGTCTTGGAAGGAATAAAGACCCAGCGCTGCAGTAGAAAGCCAGTTTTTGTGCCATCCAGGTGTCAGTCCCAAATTTGGATGTGCCCTCTGGTGTCTATAAGGATATTTGATTTAAATTCCAACAAGGATGGATATAAGTTTGAAATACTCATTTTTTTAAAAAGATCTTTCACTGAAAAGACAGGCCAGCAAGCCCTGTCTCGTTGCTTAGACCCCGAGCCCCTCTCTGCCTCCACGCTGGTGTTTAGCTCAGCCTGCCTGCACCCTGTGGCTTTTCTGCCCCACCACCGGCTGAAGACGACACTCTGCGGAGGTGTCATTTATCAGAAAAATGGCTTTCATGTTCCACGTTCTGTACTTGAGTTAAGAGAAATAGATCGATCACTGTTTGCCAAAGACTCTGTCCTTCTAAGAGAATGTGCTTCTTGCCATTACTCATTGACACAATGCATGAATCATATTCCATATCCGTTCTGCAGAAGAGCAGGCTGTTTTCCAGACTAAGCCCTCACTGGTGACCATTGCAAGGAGAACAGGTCCGCATTTCTGTGGGATCGTTCAAATAGCCATCAGCTCGGACCCTTCCTCTTTCAGTTTTCAGTCTGAGAGGGCTGGTATTTTACCCTTTGAGCAAACGAATGATGAATGACCTGCAATGTATATTAAACATCATGGTTTATCCGGGAAACCAGGACAAAGAACCGTGAATTGATATCTACCTCCCCGTGGGTCAAATAACTTGTGATCTGTCAAACAGTGAATGAGACGCTGTGGTTAAGAAGGAATGTTACGGAGCTTATATGCAGGTGCTTCCTACATTGAAAAATGGCTTTATGAATGGCCTGCTTATAGAGAAAGTTCTAATCTGGGATTCCGTTACCGTATTTAATTAACTATCAGCAGTTGAAGATCCATGAGGCTCTGATGTCAAATGAGTGATAATCAGTTTGGGGGCTTTGCTTTGTCCACAGCTAAAAAGAGGATGGGTGCAGATCTCCGAAGGCTCAGTCCAGAGAGTCGATCGATATTTTATTTTGGCTTTTGTCACTGGCCATCCAGTGTGAGGAAGTACACACGTGTTCTCCTTGCTTTGTGCTTGGCCTTAAACTTGTATCATTTTCACGGGGGTGCAACTTTGGAAAAAGAGTATTACATCGTCCGTGTCCTCGCAAGTTTGTAGTTTCATGCCAAGATTATGCAACCAGTGTTTGTTATTACAATTCAAATTAATAGCACTGTGACAGAGGACTGATGCATTACCAAAGACCCATCTTAAGAAAAAGATTCAAAATTTTAGGGACAATGGTCAGCTTGTAATTATAGGACTAGCGTCATTCCTTTTCTGCTGCAACTCTTGAATTAGATTCTGCATAAACTAAACTGCCATGAAAGACACAGGTGGGAAAATATTTGATACTATCTTCATATATGCAGTCATGTAATAGCCAACATAAATGGCAGAAATGCCAAAGGCTGTGTGATGTAAATTTTGAACGCCTGTTTTGCTGGGTTGTACTTTGTGGCAAAGCCAGGGTTTTGTAGGACCATTAAATAACAGTGATAGCTTTTGGGTAAAATGAGGGCATTGGAATTTTTTTTTTTCTCTCGCAGTGATGTTTGAAGATGCCATCCAAAAGAAATGAGCTTGGCATGACCAAGAAGCACTTTGAAAGACTGTAGCCTATATTATAACGGAGTTCCTCTCCATAAGGAAGAAATCACGTATAACTTATATGATTCTAAGTAATTATCTTCAAAGCTCAGTTCTGTTAAAGGGTGGAAAATTGGAGATTCTTTTTGCCACTCACATAAAAGAGACATATAATAATTTTTGTGTGGCAGTATAACTTCTTTGGTTAGGAAAATACCATTCCTGTTTTTACACCTGTTTCCATACTTACTAGAGCAGGGATGTTGTAAAGACTCTGCTTCCTAAGAGCCGTACTTAGTAAAATGAAATGGCTTATTTGGATCAGAAGTATATAAAGCTTTGTGTTTTTCCAAAAGCAGGACTATTCAAAGAAGGGCGCCTCCAAGTCATTTAGCCGAGAAGGAGGAGGTTCTTCTGTCTTACAAAATTGTAGCAAGATTTTAATTTTCTTTTCTTTTCTTTTCTTTTTTTTGTCTTTTGGCCTTTATGTAGAGCCGCACCCGCGGCATGTGGAGGTTCCCAGGCCAGGGGTCTAACAGGAGCTGTAGCCGCCGGCCTTCGCCACAGCCACAGCAACGCGGGATCCGAGCCGCGTCTGCAACCTACACCACAGCTCACGGCAACGCCGGATCCTTAACCCACTGAGCAAGGCCAGGGATCGAACCCGCAACCTCACGGTTCTTGGTCGGATTCGTTAACCACTGGGCCACGAAGGGAACTCCCAAGATTTTAATTTTCGACAGCGTGAACATTATAAAGCTTAATTGTATTACTCAAAGTGCACATGATTAATGGAAATATGAAGATTAGGAAAAATTTTAGGTGAGATAGATATGGAGGTAGAGTGTATGCTTTTTTTTTTAATTGGAGGTGAACTGAGAATTTCCTTGCCAAGTAGACCGCGCGATTTCCAAAGGAGAACCGGTGCTATCGAGCACTTGTACCTGGAAATTCCTCCACACCCATTCCTTAGGTATTTGCCACGATATAATTCAAATCAAAATTGGGAAACTGGCGAGTTCTCGTTGTGGCTCAGCAGGTTAAGAACCTGACATAGTGTCCGCGAGGATGCGGGTTTGATCCCTGGCCTCGCTCAGGGATCAAGGATCCAGTGTGGCTGTGGCTGTGGTGTAGGATTCAGCTGCAGCTCCGATTCAGCCCCTAACCCAGGAACTTCCCATATGCTGACGGATCAGGCATTTAAAAGAGACAAAATCAGGAAACTGAAGTAAAAATTCAGACATTTCCCTTAAGTGACATTAAAGATCTGTGCTATGTATATTTCTTCAATATACATATATTCATTTTAATATTTACATTAAATACATAGAAATATTTTATATATATTGTATATTTATATGTATTAAAATGACTATAAGTCATATACACAGTATTCTATAAGGAATGTATTTTTAATGCCCTGTAAGATTCTGTAGACAACCGATTGAAACTGCTGGGCTATTTTGTTCCATTTTGCATTGATGACCCCAGATCCTTAACCTGCTGCACCGCAAGAGAACTCCTATTTTTCTTCATTTTGTGCTTCAAAGGTCATGAGTTCAACATTTTCCTTTCTCTTCCTTTTCAACATTTTATTGTGAAAATGTTTCTAGCAAATGTCAAAATAGAGTTATAGGATAATAAACTTCAGACACTCTAGTTTCGGCCATTAATATTTATTTCTTAAAAACAGAGTTATTGGAGAGTTTGGGTTCTGTGACTTTCTTCGGTGTCTGAAATCCTGTAGTATTTCTTGAAATAGGTTAAATATACAAAATTATCTTTGGGATAAGACTTCATTTTGAAATCTAATCTGTAAATTTCCAGAAAGTAGTAAACACACTGCAATTTATAGAAATGTTACTATTGATATTTTGAGAAAGTATTAGATTTTTTTCCCTTATAGTGTTAAAGAAAACATTGATTAATTCTATAATTTTTAATACTGTCTTGAGAATGAGTTTTTTATGACTGGAGTAAACTGTGAACTGGGGAAAATTATAATGGAGCTCATCTGCACTTTATGTCTTTATTAAATTTTAAATAAGCCATTAATTGTTATGGTAAGATTTTATTGTTATGTAACGAATGTGTTTTCTTTGTGAGTAAATTAACATCAACTCGAAGACAGTGGTGAACAGATCTCATTTTTTTTTACTCTACCACAGAAACCAGATGTTTGATTTTATCTTAAAATATCACGCCTAGTTGTTTAAATAAAAAGCATTTTTCAATATAGAATATCACAAGCTTCTCTTTATAGGAAGTACTGAATAGTTGGAAAGATAAGGAAATTCTTTCTTAAATGAATAAAATGGTTCCTCGGAGAGATTTGTTGGAAGAAAGAGAAATTTTCAAATGTTTAAAGTTAAATTACCATAATACTTGTTTACTGTGGCTTGTAAAATGCACAGTCCTATCCAGGAAGTAATTTTAGCATATTCTAAGGGTATGCATTCATGAAATAACATCTTATTTGAGCAAAATGGAATCCCAGATTCTCTTATTTGACCAAAGTGAAATGCACTAGGCAAATCGTTTGCTGTCATTATTGGTTTTTTATCATAAAAGATAATGCTCCTTTTCTTAGTTTTTTTTTTTCCTTGCCCCTCATACGATATGTTACACTTCAGTGGTAAAGCACTTGTGTGTATCAATATGTTTAAATTAAAATTCCAACTTGTGATCTAATTATAGGGAGCATGTAGAAATCAGTTCTTTTTTCTTCTTCTTCCTCTTTTTTTTTTTCTTTTCATGGCCACACCTGCAGCATGTGGAATTTCCCAGGTTAGGGGTCCAGTCGGAGCTGCAGCTGCTGGCCTGCACCGCAGCCACAGCAATGCTAGGTCCAAGCCACATCTGTGACTTACAGTGCAGCTTGAGGCAATGCCAGGTCCTTAATCCACTGAGCCAGGCCAGGGATCAAACCCTCATCCTCACAGACACTGTGTTGGCTTCTTAACCTGCTGAACCACGACGGGAACCCCGAGATCAGATCTTATCCTCAAGCGATCTCCCTTTGATCAGGGACAAGTCTCCAGAGATTTTCCGATCATCTTAAACCTTAGACAGCAGGTGAGAATAAGCAGACTTGCTGGGTCATGTCTTGGTTAAAAGAAGCGGGGACGGGGTGGAGCTTGGCTGACACCTCGGGGCAGTGCCTGCCAGTGACCGAGACCTTGACACCGTGGGTCAGGACCGAGTTTGGATTCGGGTTTTGCCGCTTTCTATGTGCTTGGACCATCTTAGCTTCGGTGACACGGAGATGTTCGCCTCCTAGTTTCCACGAGGACTCAGTGTGGAGATGTGAGCACTGTGTCTGCAGCATCATCGTCTTTCAGTGTGCACCGGTTACTGACGGTGAAGCTGGCCGTGATCCTGAGATGGGGGCTCTTGGCCGTGGCGGCTTGTCTTGCTTCCTGCCTGCTGTGCTGGGCCGCCATCGCTCTGCATGAGCCCAGGACCTCGCGGTTACGAGACACCAGGCCTGAGTGTGTTCTGCGTGTGAAAATGGGGGGTGCAGACAAAAGTGAGGTCAGGGCCATCTAGACGTGTCCGGAGTAGTGGCATTTGGATGAAGAATTCCAGCGGCAGCAGAGGTCACTGCTGGCCAGAAGCCCTTTGGGCTGCATCCTGGCACACGGTTCCCAGCGGGCAGCCGTCCATCTTTAATTCTGGTTTCTTGATAGAAGACAACTGAATTGCCTCCTAGGGGGCTCACCCCACAAATCCTTTTGTAAAATGAAAAAGAAAGAAAAGGGAATTACCAGAAAAGAGATTCCATTCTATACCGAAAAAGTATATTTTGCAGGAAAAAAAATTAGCAAAGATTACATGTATCCTATTACTACCAGTCCTAATGTCATTTCATGCTTGGCATAGAAATATTAAACAAACAGAATGTGGGTGAGCGGCTAAGGTAAGAAACGATGGGCTGGGATTTCTGTAGTAAGTTTATGTCTGTAAAGGGCTACACATGCTTTCTTACCAAATAAGAACTTTATTTAAACTTTTAATGCAATAATTATGTTCTATTTTCCTTCCCTAGTAAATCTCCCTTAAAAATGTGGGTAACTTCAATTTTGAAAATCCACCTTTTTTCATTAGAAAAGGTTTGAAAAACTGAAGTTATATCCTTGTTGCCTCCACGGGGTTGCTGTTGGAGGGGGTGTAAGCATGGTGTTGCTGTGTGTGAGTGTGTGCTTGTGTGTGTGCGTGTGCGTGTGTGTGTGTGTGTGCGTGCGTGTGTGCACACACTTAGATACGTGCATGGTATCAACAATGCTTCATTTCCTTTGGGAGAAGATCTTGACGAGGTCGTCAGTCAGCATTGCTGTTACCCCGAGACGGTACTTTCTAATGCCTAAGACACCCCACAATAGAAATCAGGGTTTAAATGGTTGTTTTTTGTTGGCTGGGAATGGCCCAGGATATCTGTCTTCTTTCTAGCAAAGACTAAATGATAAGGTATGATGATTACTTATTGGCTCCAATTTATTTGCTGTCAGCTGGTTTTTGTTTGGTCTGATTTTATATTCAACTCATGCGGATTTCCACTCCTGCTGGGAAAGTCAGAGCTCTTTTGAGAAACTAGCATTGCCTCTTAGTAAATTCTGAAACGTGTTTCTGGGGTCATATCAACCAAGAGCTCTATAGCTTTTAACAAGAAATTAAGTATTACATATTCTAATTATGAAGTTTAGCTCATCTACCTCAAAACAGCTTGCAAAAAAACCCATTTCTCTAAATCTAGGGAAGCTCAGCTAAGAGATTTAGATTTTGAGCCCTCACAGTGAATTATATTTTACATAATATGGTCTTGGTACAATAGTATTTAATCTTATCATGTTAGATCACTTATAGTATATAAGTAAGCCTATGATTTTATGGTTTTTTAAATGCCACTTTAATGTTATAAAGGATTTATCATACTAAA
Source organism: Catagonus wagneri (assembly GCA_004024745.2). Taxonomy (NCBI): domain Eukaryota; kingdom Metazoa; phylum Chordata; class Mammalia; order Artiodactyla; family Tayassuidae; genus Catagonus; species Catagonus wagneri. The sequence continues at coordinate 10,409,573 of PVHT020000119.1, forward strand.
ATTCCCAAAACAGTGATGTACCTTTCCATTAGTTCAAGTTCACTTTTATGTCTGTCAGGAGTGCGTTACATCTTCACGAAGGTTTTGGAGATTTATTGTTTTATATATAGGTTGTTTTATATGTACACACACACACAGACACTCATTCACACTTTTGTGAAACTTTTTTTCTATAATACTGGAGCATAGTACAATTTCTTTTTTATCATCTGCTTCCATAAAAAATTATATTCAGAGGAGAGAATTTCTTAGTTTTGTGCACTGCTGAATAGTATGTGACGCCAAATAAACACTGAAAATGTTCTTCCTTTCTTTAGTTATTTATTTACTGAACTACAGATGTTGTACGATATGATATGTTGCAGGTGTCCTGTATAGTGATTCACAGTTTTTAAAGGCTACACTCCATTTATAGTTATTATAAAATACTGGCTGTGTTTCCCACGTCGTACAATATATCCTTATAGCTTATGTCCAAACACACCTTCAAATGAACGAGGGCACGTAGCAGCATCCTGAGCCATCCTCCTCCCAAACGCAATCTCTGCTTTGACACAAGATCTTAAGTAGTTTCATGATTGGTCCTTATTCATATTTAAGTGAAGTTTATTACAATTATCCCAGAGCAACTAAGTTCTACAGCAGAAATTACAGACCGGCAGCTCATGGGAAATTTAGCAGACACCTTTCTTCTTCCCTGAACAAGGGTTATTAAATCCCTTTCAGCTGGGTGGTGCCTACATGAACCCTGAGATTTTACGGGCTTCCTGGGCCAGGACTCCCCACCCCACAACTCCACGCCTGGGCCTTCCCACATACAAGCTCCCAAAGCCCCAAGCTCTACTCTCCTTTGCCCCTTTTCCTGGATTCTTTTTACTGATTATTCATCCCTTCTGGGCTTGGAAGGCATTTTCTGTCTTGATCCAGTGAGTTTTCTGTGTGCACAAGACAAAGAAAAACTGGCCTCTATTTAGTTTCCTGAGGTCCCTTCACACACCTGTATGTTCACTGCAGCACTATTCACAGGAGCCAAGACATGGAAACAGCCTAAATGTCCATCAACAGAGGAATGGATTAAGAAAATGTGGTACATATACACAATGGAATACTACTCAGCCATAAAAAAGAACAAAGTAATGCCATTTGCAGCAACGTGGATGCAACTAGAGACTCTCATACTAAGTGGAGTAAGTCAGAAAGAGAAAGACAAATACGATATGATATCACATATCTGGAATCTAATATATGGCACAAATGAACCTTTACACAGAAAGGAAACTCATGGACTTGAAGAACATGTTCGTGGTTGCCAAGGGGGAGGGGGAGGGAGAGGGATGGACTGGGAGTCTGTGGGTGATAGATGCAAACTCTTGCATTTGGAGTGGATAAGCAATGAGATCCTGCTGTATAGCACAGGGAAATATACCTGGTCACTTCTGATGGAACATGATGGAGGAAAATGTGAGAAAAAGAATGTGTGTGTGTATATATTTATATGACTGGGTCACTTTGCCTTGCATTAGAAAATGACAGAACACTATAAACAACCTATAATGGAAAAATAAAAATCATTAAAAACAAAAAAATGAAAAAAAAGAAAGAAAAAAAAACTGGCCTCTGTTGAGAACTTCCTAGGGGTCAGACAATCCTCATAATATTATGTCATTTAATTTTCACAGTAGCCCGATAGAGTTCACTGCTGGTGGGGAGGCAAATGCTATGGCCACTCTGGAAGATGGTTAGCAGTTTCTTACAAAACTAAACGGCCTTTTGCCATACAGTCTAGCAATTGCAGTCCTTAATCCCGAAGGACTTAAACAATTATGCCCACAAGAAAAAAAAACCCACAAAAAACTCTGCACACCGATGTTTATAACAGACCTGTAATCACCCAAACTTGAAAGCAATGGAGATGTCCCCAAGGAGGTGAATGGAGAAAGAAATGGTGGCACATCCTGGCAATGGACTAGTCTTTCGCCCTAATTTAGTTCTACAAAGAAATGAGCCATCGGTTCATGAAAAGACGGGGAGCAACCTGAAATGCATGCCACTGAGTGAAAGAAGCCAGCCTGGAGAGGCCACATACTGTATGATTTCAACTGTGTGGCCTTCTGGAGGTGTGGAACTATGGAGACAGTAAATTGATCAGTTGTCGCTAAAAGTTGGAGGTGAGTGTGTAAACAGGCAGGTCAAGGAGAACGTTTGGGGGGAGGCTTGAAACTTCCTGCAGCCTTTTACTTGCTGACACTTGTGGAATCAACAAAGGCATCATTGGACCCATTGCCTCAGAAGTGTTCTTTCGAAGTGGAGAAGCTCCTAGCAGAGAAATAATAACATGTTCAATAAAGAAAATAAGAAGGACTTAAAATTTTACTCCAAAGAGCAGTGAGCCTGCTCTGTATGGCACCGAAATGCTACATAAGCCTCATGATAGGTTTGTCCAAACCTATGGAGTGTTCAGTCAACTGTGATGGAAACTGTGGGCTTTGGGTACTTGCCCTATGTCACTGCAGGGTCATCGCTGTAACCCGTGTCCGCCTCTAGTGGGGACACTGACGCTGGGGGTGCAGTGCATTGTGGGAGCTGAGGATACATGGCAGATCTCCGTACCTCCCCCTACATTCACTGAGAATCTGAAACTGCTCTAAAAATACAATGTCTCTTTTGTTGTCATTGTTTGAAGTTTCTTTAGAGTTGATTTACAAGGTTGCGATAATTTCTGCTGTACAACCAAGTGATTCCGTTACACATATACACACATCCATTCTTTTCCCGATCCTTTTCCCATAGAGATGATCACAGAATACTGGGTAGAGTCCCCTGTGCAAGTCTTACTTTAAAAAAAATTTTTTTAAACCCAGTCTGACTTGAAATGAAAGCTAGTTTGGGTGATGATGTGACCTAGAAGAAGCAGCCACAAGCCCAGGTTTCTTGCAGGAGCTTCAGTGCTGACTCCCGGTCAGGACACTTGGCGTTTCTGTCTTTGAGGGTCTCCCACGTGCTTGGAGCTGGACCCAGCTCTGTTTCATGTCCATGGAGCTGATGGGGCCAGCTGGCTGGCAGGCCACCTCTCTGCCTTTACGCAGCCCTGGTCTGGATTGCTGATGGGCGAGAACAGTGGGGCATATGAGCCCCGAGCAGAGACAGCCGACCTCAGGGACTGTCCAGCCACTGGCAACACCAGGCCTCCCCCATCTGCTGTTTGACGGGAAGGCTGGGGGCGCCTCTTCCAGTGGCGTCAGCCTGTTGGCAGCTGTGCACACACAGAGTCTTGGAAAGAACAGAAGTCTTTGCCGTTGCCTGGTCATCCAACTCCACTGTGGCCTTATGCTTTTAATTCAAATATAACTTGTGGGCAAAGACGCAGAGCTGTGGCTGCTCGAGCGATGTCAGCAAATTGTCCTCCGAGTGAACTTGACCTTTGCTTAGACTTGACACCTCGGAGCTGAATATGGAGTCTGGGGTTCTTTAAAGGAAGTACAACAAGAGTTTTCTTCTCAATGCTAGAGCACAAACAAAACTTCCAACAGAAAAGCAGAGCTGGTGATGTTAGACCTGCTGTTTGCATGCTGTCACCACTTTTAACTAAGGCAAATAATGTGGGATCATTTATAGCCCTTAGAGATTTATTTAAATTATGATGTCTGTGGATCTGTAATAGAAGTAAACTAAATTGAAAGAGGAAAATAATGATCTGCATTTGTCTTTATTTTATTATCCTTCTCAGAGCTCGCTCTCTCTCTTCTAAATTTGCCTTTTCAATTAAAAAACATTTATTGAATCCCTGCTAATGCCTTGGAAATGAATTATTGCGTTCGGGAGAAAAACATCTCATTATTTTTCTCTTCTCTTCTTGGCCAGCAACGTTAACCTTCCCTCTGAGGATACGACTTGAAGAGAATTACTGCGTCCACGGGTATAACGCATGATTTAAAAGGAACCAAATAGTTTATGTGTTTGACGGACACTGATGTCGGGAAACCCATGCATGTGTAGCACTTGGCTTTGCGCCTTGTGCCTTTTTATGGAAACTTCTGCCTTGCCTTGTGTCCTAATTCCACAGTCGCATTGTCACCTTGACAGAGCGGCACCTTCTGGTTTTCCTTCCTTTCCCACGCTTATTTTTACCCGTGCTTTTCTTAAATATTGGGGTTCTAAAAAGCCATCTGTTCTATCTTGTCACACGATGCAGTCCCCGTGAGTAATTGCATCTGTTCCCTTGGTTTCCTCTTGCAACCACACCAGGTAACTTAGCTCCTCTTCGACCCAGGTCTTTCTCCCGAGTTTCAGGCTCATCTCTCCCATAATCTCACAGACCTTCCTGTGGCTGCTCCCCCGGTCTGAGACTGAACTCCTTTCCTACCCCCTGCCCCCCAGTCTACTCCTGCTTCTTTATTCCACAGGCAAACGCCCAGCCCTGCTGGCTCTACTTCATGCTTCTTTCTCAATCTTCTCGTCACCTGGGCTTGCTCACCTGCCATGTTTTGAATCCGTCCCCTTGTCATCAGCCCTGCAGTTAAGATCGCCACTTGGCCTTCTTTCTCCCCTACTGTCACGGAGTGGCACCATCTTCAGTGTGGGTCCTTCTACCTCCAGTCCGGTTCCCTTTCATCTCATTCTCTGTAGTTGTTCCAGAGTGATCTCACACATGGCCCCATGTTTGCCCTGGGGAATCTTTCCATGTTTGTGCACTGCCTAGGGCATACATTTTTACCCTTAAGCGTTGTGGAAAAGCCTTGTGATCTGATTCCAGAATGTTCCAGAATGTTCACAACTGAGAGTGGGAGTGAAACTACAGAAGGACCGTTTGCTCTCAGTGCCACAACCTTGCATTCCCACCGTAGGAATAACTCAGCCTGGGAGAGCTCAGCGTGTTTTTCTGTTTTTCAGCGTGTCTCCAGTCATTCCGCAGCTAGCATCTGATATTTGGAGCACACTAATTCCCCGTGGTTTCCTTGTGGGTACTACTATTTGGGGAACAACCTTGATTCCGGGGGAGCTTCCAAATGCACTCCCTGCCGGACTGTCACAGAGGCTGCAGGACAGAGAAGCTCATGCACCAAATTAAAACCTTAATCTATCTTAATTAATTTTTAGCCTTTAAAAATGTCCCCTTGGAACTTTTATTGTAACTGCACCGCCTTTGTTGATTGTGGAACATTTGCAATGGTACAACATTGAGTTCATTACCAGAATGATACATATGCCCACATTTTTAAGTCCTCTCATGTCAGTACTGCGCTGTCTTGATTACTAGAACCTTGCCGCGGGTTTTGAAAAGAGGACATGGCAGAGAGAGCCGGGGGAGAGATGGGTATGTTACTGTGTATAGGACAGGGTGCAATGGCCAGCGGACCATAACCTTGAGTCCTGGGACACTGATGATGATGATGGTGGTGGTGGTGGTGGTGATGATGATGGTGGTGATGATGATGATGTGGTCGGGCACCTGTGGACCCAGGGTGCCCTGACTGATGCCACAAGCTTCTGGTTTTGGAGAGCAGGTGCATCTGGCCATAGCCGTGGTTTGCTCATCGGTCTGCTGTCAGATATGGGCTTTCTCTGCTTTTCTAGGTCCTGGAGCGCATGTGGGGCCAGAAAGGGGCCTACTTGATGTCACCAGGGGGTGGCCACATTCCAGGGACAGAGCTGTGAGCCCACATACGACAGGATCACGGTGCGGTGCTGCCATCGTTACTCTCCGTACACAGCACTGTTGTTTGTTGACACTTGTTTTTATTTATTCCATCTGTGTTTGGCATGTCTCACAGCTCACTCACACTCCTCCTGGTTCTGTCTGTGTTGCAGTTTCCTCTTTACACATCACCTGTACTTAACACATCTCCTGTGTGCTGCCTGTATCTCACAAAAGACCAGCTCGCCTACACTCTGCATTGAATGCTTTGCATGAATTCATCCAGTCTGTGTATCTCATCCCTCTACTAGAATTAAATGTTCTCAAACACAGTCTCAAATGCATATTCTCCAATCCTTCACCACCATTCGAGCTCACACTACTGTGTGTCTCCATGACCTAGCTCCTCCCTCCTGTCATCCACCTGCCCCCTATTTCAAGAAGCTTCTCCTCCCTTTGGAAGTTTCTGTGAGCCTCCAGTGTGGACCAGAAGTCCCGGAGATAATGCTTCCTTTGTCTGTATCTGCTATAGCATTTAATCACAGTTTTCTGTAATTTCATCTTATTGCTCTGTTGTCTCATGTTACACTGGGACAACTTGGGTAGCAATTTTGTCTCATCTCTGCTGGTATTTTGAGCTCTCCCAGGCTGAGTTATTCCCACGGTGGGAATGTGAGGTTGTGGCATTGATAGCAAATGGTCCTTCTGTAGTTTTGCTTTCACTCTCAGTTGTGAACATTCTGGAACATTCTGGAAGGCTGTGCCAGTTGGAGAAATCCCCAAGAAGTGTCTCATGTGTGTTCACGGCACAGTCCCCCGAGCTACCCTGAGCCACCGCACTTCTGTTCTTGCTTCCTCATGTAGTGTGTGGCTGATGGCTCTGGTGCCTGAGAAAGAAGAAGAGAATGCTCCCCAGTGACCCAAAGCAGTCGTGCTGTCTCACTGTAGCCTGGTTTTCCCTCACATGCCAAGCGAAGCTCCTTGGGAGGGTTCTCTGCATTTCAGGGCAAATGTTCTCTCTTTATTTCATACTCTGTTCGTGAATCAATGCTGTCTTGACGTGCCAACAGTTACAGAAATTGTACACTACTGGTGATTCTTTTCCTTCCTGAAATGATTCCAGTCTAACTTCTGTGATAGCCCTGCCATGTTTCTCTGATATTAATAATATCATTATTATTTGCTTCTTTCCATGGGCCTTTTTATTTTGCTTTTCTTCACTTAAAGGCAGAAATCTGCGGTATGTGCTTACCTCCCAGCCTTTTCTCTGAGTACATGTCAAGACCCTTCCTCTGTTCCTGTGCTGGCGTTGCTGCTTTTATGGAGTCGGCCCCTATTTGTAATGACTAGTTATGGCATCTTTCCTGAGTATTAGTCATATTTTTATTATTGTCCACTTTGGGGGGATTTTAATATTTCCCAGATTCCACCTAGTAGTAGTGGCTTCTCTAATCTATGCTTATCATCTTTTATCTGAAAATGAGGTACCCCCATTCATCTCTTGGTGGTGGTCCTTTATAAACTGGGAAAAGCTCTGGGTACTGTCTAGCGAAAGCAGACTTCTCAGACCGCCAGAAATCTAATCTATGTGTATATTTTATTGGCTAGCATTGAACATCGAGCAAATGTTTAAGTCATTTTTAATCGATTGGCCATTTTGGATTACAGTTTGGATTTCTGTGTATTCCTTACGTGTTTCTTCATCAGTTGTCCAACAGACTTTTATCAAGGGCTCGTTGTGAACTAAAACTGAGTAGGAAGTTGAATAGAATCACAGGTACGCAGGTAAGCTGGCCTCAGCTGATGTCTCCGGGGTCCAAGGAGAATGGGCGTGTCCTTGAGGGGCAGTGGCTTTCAGATTTAGTTTTGCTCATGCTACACAGTAAGTTATACATTTAATGTTGCAACAAACACATTAACACACCACACACACATGCACACTTATAGATGAAACGTAAGGGTAGCTTAGAACTGAATCAAAAATTGCACAAAACAACACTTGTCTCACTATATGGAACAGACTCTGATACTTTGAGTGTAACAGTGACGCTGGTACCTACCCACTAAACTGCTTTCACAGTTTGAACACCACCGCTGTGGTTTTACTTGACGCTGGGGGACAATTGCCGTGAATTTCTGTCTTCAAAATGGGAACTGGTATGTCTACTTTAAGACCTTAGGAGAGAAGAAAAGTTTCCAATTATATAAATAGCATGGGTGAAAACAGGTAAATAAATTTTTCAAAAGAAAGCATTGAAATGCTTCGTCACCCAGCCAGCTCTCTTATAAAGGCAAATGGGATTATGCCAATAAAAACTTGAGTAGTACACATGCATTTTCCATCATTTAACTTTTTCGCTATATAGTGATTAAAAACATGTATAAAGTTGTATATGCATATATAAATAGATAGATAAGTAACTAAATAGATGAAAGACACGCACACACATACGTACACCCATCATCACAGAGTAGGGCTACATGAACGTTGGGTTGAATCTAGTGACCAACATCAAGCATGCCCTCAGAATAAGGCAATCTTTTGTGAGCCTTACTTTTATTTTTCTTAAAGGGAAGGATTCCAAGTTAGGAGCCTTGCTGCCGTAGATTGAACATAATAATAATCTGGTGATTTCAGTTTGCCACAAAGAGTGCTTGGATTCTTCTCCCAGCAAAGGGAATGAGGCCAGGCCCCTAAACCAGCGGGTTCCCTCCTTGCCTGTTCAAGGTGTTCATTGGGCCAAGTTCACCAGTTTGACCTCGAGGTCAAGTTGGCTCTGTTGGTTCCAGCTGAGTTCCCGGCTCCCCCGGAATTCTGCCTTTAGGGAGTGTCTGGTCTTGTGTCCTGCACTGGGACGGGGCCTCCCATGAGCACGGGGGTCCTCGGTCCCGCTTCCTGGGCTCCACTGTGGGTCAGAGCGTGAAGCTGCTGCCCGCTGCCCCTGTCCTGAGGGAGGGCCCCTCCACAGAGGCTTCTGGAAGATGAGCAGCTGAGGAGAGACGTGCCACGGAGGGCTCTGCTCCATGGGGTGCTGGCAGAGGAAGCCGGTGTCTGGAGGAAGTGAAAAGAGCAGGGAGGCACTCACTGTGGCGCTGCCAGCACTGCCAGCGCCTGCCCACCCAGCTCCCAGGGGTGGGTTATGAAAACTCTGCCCTCAGGGGGGCTTCCAGCACCCGTGGCTCCTCTGCCCGCCTGCGGCTCCCACGTGGGTGGGCACCTGTCCTCAGGCCCCGGACGGTGCCCTGGGGTCCCAGGCAGGGGTCACATCCCTGCCCTGGGTGTGCGCTGGATCCCTTTTCTCACCCGTGCCCGCGTCGTGCTGCCTGTCCACACGGAGACAAAGCACGGGGCCGAGGCCACGTCTGCAGTCCCCTTCCTCGGTGGCACAGCGGCGGTTTGAACTGTGTCCCCCAGAGCTGTATGGAAATTCTGACTGCACCCCCCCCACCCCTCTCTGAACCTGACCTTACTTGGACATGGAGTCTATGCAGGTGTAACTACTTCAGAAGGGTCCTTTGAGCAGCCTTGGTGACCTGGACACAGGTGCAAACTCCCGGGAGCGCAGAGGCAGCGAGTGGGCTAATGCAGCTGCAGATCAAGGGGGGTCCAGGACTGGCGCGGCGGGGGCAGCCGCCGGCCTGGAAGCGACTCTTCCCTAAGCCCGTCCCTGCTGACACCGGGATCCCGGGCTCCTGGCCTCCAGAACTCCTTGAAACCACCCAGTCTGTGGCCCTGGGCTCTGGCAGCACCAGGAAGCTCATGCAAACAGCGTTCACTCCACCAGGAAGATTGTAAGGAAGAAAAGGAGGGTGCCACTGTCGTGGGAAATCTGCCTTTACTTGAAAGTGGGATATTGTGACCTTTTACTCGACCTGGAAATTAGTCACTTAAACATTGTTTAGGTAAAAGCTACAGGCCCTCTTAGACCTGCAATAATGGTCAGATCCGTCAGTTCATATTCTTTTCATGAGGGCTTTTAGAGCATTCTAGACAGGCACCGGCATTTATTCTCTAGCGAAAAGAATTAACGGGGAATTTGCTTTTATAGTGCTGAACGGTCCTAGTTGGTATTAAAATATCAATGGTGAAATAAAATTTCAGGCTCAGAGTCAGTGAAAAAGACCCATCTTATAGAAGGCACAGTGATTCTATCTGCATGAGGCAGTTCACTAGATGCTGGGACTGGCACGGCAGAGCGTGGCTGGCGTGTTACCATGTTGCAGGGTTGCTATGGCAATATGAAACCAATGAATGGACCACCTTCCAGAGACAGGGAGGTGAGTAAGTGTGAAATTGATTCGGTTGTACACAGGAATACGCTCAAGCCAAATTTGTCAGGATACAATTTCTGGTAGGAAACTGCATTTTAAACTGTAGAGACGTGCCGAATATGATATTAAATATTTGCTTTGGATATTCTAGTAAGATGATGGGAGATTAAGTGTATTATGGAAATTTTATGGTCTGTCTATATACTCTGCGGTTATTTCAGGTAACACTGAATTTGTGTTCCTCCATCAAAATTTGGATGTCTAAACTGCGCGGAATTTTATATTTGGGATGAATGTTGTAAGTTTTGTATCCTTGTGTTAAACTGCTTTTATTTGCTCATTTTCGATTACCATGTTTAGAGAAGTGATTTTTTTTAAGGAAATGCAAATGAAAGTTGTTATTATATGTTTTTTTTTTAGACAGCGTATGTAAAATGTAAATCCCATTTTACATTGCATACTGTACAATATATGGAGTCTACGTCAGTCAGAAATAAAAGGTTTACAATTTTAGTACTCCGGCAGCCTGGGGTAAGGCTTTATAACAGTAATTTATTCACTGACATATTTAATTGTGTTCAGCACTCATTTTTAGCATGCAGTTATTATGCGGTCTAATTCTAGGTTTGAAGTGTGTCTTGAACTTGGTCGATGTAATCCTTATGATAAACGATTTATTTTGAGTAATCTGATAAAATGGATGTAATTTGCTTCCTTTCTTTTCTTACTTATGATACAGGTACTTGGCTTTGTCTCCCCATCAGGTTGCTGAAAACACTGCAGAACAGAGAAAGAACTGTCTGTGAGGCGTTAATTACTGAAATGCCTCTATCTGAGATTAAATGTGGTTCATGTTAGCAAATTACACTTATCAGGCACGGTCGGGTTGAAATTAGAACATGTCTAACCCCAGAGGCCCCGTCCGTGGTAAGCGCTGTCTACTTTCCCATTAGTTCAGCTTGGAGGACGGGGAGCATGACTTGTTTACATAACAGAAACCAATATTTGCTCTCTTTTATTCTCTCGGCATTGCCTTCCAAGGGCAGCGTTTGCCAGATCCTGGCACAACCCTTGCTGACAATGCATTTCTCCTGGGGCGATAAAATGGAACCCTCCAAACTAAAACAATGCTGCCTGAATATCGTTAGGACTTTCTGATAGGTCCCTGTGGGTCCACTGATTTTCCTTCTGAAAAGATGGAAGTGTTTCGATGGAGACTGCGGTTAGATGTCACGGAATGTGTCCCCTTTTGCTTCGCGATCAACGCCAATACTTATTGGAAAACGCCGGCACGTTAGCTGATGCTGTAGATCAGATCGTCCCCTGTGTCCATTCCCGTATAAGTGCTGTTACCTGTGTGGGAACCCCGTTAGAGCTGTGAGCACCCAGACCGAAGGGAAAATAAATATTCAAAACACTAAAAAAGACAAGCCAGTCAAGCAAGTAAATCAAATAAACCCTCGGGTGCGAAGTTACTTTTGGCATATTTTCTGCTATCAAGGGAATAAGCCTATTCAAAATGGAATCTCAGCAGACGAGAAAAATATTTCTCGATCCAACCTCAGTCCGTCAGTGTCCTTGTAGCATTTCTGAATCTGGGCTGTCATCACCTAGACCCCCTGCGTTTTACTTGCCCAAGTAAGCTTTTCACGGACGGTACCCCAAGTATCCACGAACTTAGGATCAGGTAGGAAGGATGGAAAAATGGATTATTTACTCTGAAATCAGTGCCACAGTATCCACTGGCATATCATTCGCTGCAGGTTTTAAGGGTGTGAAATTTATTTGGGAGCCCTCCATTTCTACAAGATTTACTCTGTATAATTCTTGGAGCATTTCCCTTTAAAAATGATGTTCTAGACAATTATGATATTATTTAGGCACACTCTCTATGAACCAGTGCTGGTCCGTGGATTTTTGTGGTGGTTATTGGTCTTTAATGAGTCAAAGCATTTCAGAATGTGCTTAGCTGTGTGGCTTTGCTGTGACACCCAATCGCCTGATCAGGGGACCACATAGAGTATCGCTGAGCCTGTGTGATGTGTTGCAAGGGGTGTGAGCTGCATACTTAGTGGGACCAGACTTTTTTTAAAACCGTCGTATTGAGGTACGATTGACATGTAAAAAGCTGTCGATGTGTAGTGTGTACGACTCAGTGGGTTTGGGGATAACTACATACCCATGAAAATATCGCCAAAATCAAGGCCATAGATGCATCCAACTCCCCCCAAATTTTCCTCCTGCTCCTATTATTAGTATTATTATTATGTGTATAGTAAGAATAATTAGCTTAAGATATACCCTCTTGGAAAATTTTAAGTGCCCAGTAGAGTGTTGTTAGCTGCAGGCGCTATGCTGTTGAGCAGATCTCCAGAAGTCATTCACCTTCTGGAACAGAAGCTCTGAGCCCTTGACCTTCACCTCGCCATCTGCCCCCTGCCAGCCCCTAGCCACCCCCATTCTACTCTCTGCTTCTGTGCGTTTGACTTTTTAGATTCTTCATACGAGATTGTGCAATATTTGCCCCTCTGCCTGGCTTATTTCACTTACCACAGTGTTCTTTGGGTCCCTCCGTCCATGTTGCTGCAAGTGTAGATTCATTCCTGCCCTAGTCAGGTCGCTCTAATTAGCATCCTGAAACTGGTCATTTTTTGAGCCAAATGACTGCACACAGAAGAGATTTTAGGAATTCATTTTTTTTTGTCTTTTGAGGACCATACCCGTGGCATATGGAGGTTCCCAGGCTAGGGGTCGAATCAGAGCTGTAGCCGCCAGCCTGCGCCTCAGACACAACCACGCCAGATCCGAGCCATGTCCATGACCTACACCAAAGCTCATGGCAGTGCTGAAGCCTTGAACCCACTGACCGAGGCCAGGGATCAAACCCACATCCTCATGGGTGCAAATCAGATTCATTTCTGCCGAACCACGATGGGAACTCCAGGAATTCATTTTTAATGTGAGCTGGAGTGAGGAGAAGCCGCAGCAGGAGGAAAGATAAGAAGGCTATGAAATTGTCGAGGCTCAAGAGCTACCACAAGACCCAGCAGTCTCACTCCTGGGCATCTATCTGGAGAAAAACTTCATTTGAAAAGATGCAGGCACCCCTGTGTTCACTGCAACACTGGAGAAGCAACCTAAGTGTACATGGACAGCTGAACGGCTAAGCATGTGGTGCACATACACAATGGAATATTACTCAGCTATGAAAAATAATGAAATCCTGCCATTTGCAGCAACCCAGATGGACCTAGAGATTACCGTGCTAAGTGAAGTAAGCCAAAGACAAATATATGATATGATATCGCTTATATGTGGAATTGAAAAAATATTATACAAATGCACTTATATACAAAATAGGAATCAACCCACAGCCATAGAAAACAAACTTGTGGTTATCAAGGGATAAATTAAGAATTTGAGATTAACATATAGACACTACTATGTGTAAACAGATAAACAACAGAGACCTACTGTGTAGCACAGGGAACTGTACTCAATATTTTGTAATAGCTAATAAGTGAAAAGAATCTGAAATGAATATCTATGCACATGTAAATATATGTCCATTATATATACACACAAAACTGAATCACTTTGCTGGACACTGGAAACTAACACAGCATTGTAAGCCAGCTGTGCCTAAATATTAAGAAAAGCCAGGTGCTGGACTAGCAGTAGAAAGGAAGGAGCAGTTTAGAGAGGAATCAAAGGAATGGATGGGACTTGAAGAGTGGGTATGAAGAGACAGAAATGTAGATGCCAGCCGCAGGGCTGGGATTCAGGACCTGGCAAACAGATTTCCCGACCGATCGTGGGAGGTGCCAAAGTGACAAGATAGATCTGTCACCTGCATTGAGATACGGCAAAAACTGCGAATAAAAATGGACAATAGACAGTTGAAAACATGAAAACAACACCTGGGTGTGGAGGGAGTTCCCACTGTGGCTCAGCAGATTAGGAATCCATGAAGTTGCAGGTTCAATCCCAAGCTTTGCTGAGTGGGCTAAGGATCTAGCATTGCTGTGACCTGAGGTATAGGTGGCTTTGCTGTGGCTGTGGCATAGGCCAACAGCTGCAGCTTCTATGTGACCTATAGCCTGGGACTTTTTTTTTTTTTGTCTTTTTGCCTTTATGTAGAGCCGCACCCGTGGCATGTGGAGGTTCCCAGGCTAGGGGTCTAACAGGAGCTGTAGCCGCCGGCCTTCGCCACAGCCACAGCAACGCGGGATCCGAGCCGCGTCTGCAACCTACACCACAGCTCACGGCAACACCGGATCCTTAACCCACTGAGCAAGGCCAGAGATTGAGCCTGCAACCTCATGGTTCTTAGTCGGATTCATTAACCACTGAGCCACAACGGGAACTCCTAGCCTGGGACTTTCATATGCTGTTGGTACAGACCTAAAAGAAAAAAAGAAAGAAAGAAAAAAAGACCCGGGCATGGAAAAAGATGTATAGCTATTTTGAATATTTTGTAATTCCACAAGTCTGTGCTTTCTGTCTGTATCAGCGGGATGAATTTTGGAGACCTGCACTTCTCCATCAAAAAGCTCTACATCCATTAGCAGTCACAGCCCCCACTCTAATTGAACAACCCCCAGCCTTCACATGAAAACACTTTTCTGTGTCTGTAGATTTCCGGCCTAAACTAAGCATTTCATATAAATAGTGGCCTTTTGTGGTTGGATTTGTTCACTTAGCACCAATGTTTTCAAGGTTCTTTCTTTTCTTTTTCTTTTTTAGCTGCCCCGTGGCATATGGAGGGATCAAATCTGAGTTCCAGTTGCGACCTAAGCCACAGCTATGGCAATGCCGGATCCTTAGCCCACTGTGCCAGGCCAAGAATCGAACCTGCGTCCCAGCACTGGCATGATGCTGCAGATCCCGTTGTGTCACAGCGGGAACTCCTCATGGTTCATTCTTGTAGCATTGCAGTGTACAACAGAACTTTCCTTTTTAACACTGATATTCCATCGTATGGAGGTACCATGTTGATTTTCGCAATGATCAACTTATGGACATTTGTTTTGTTTCTACTTTTTTGCTATTAAGCATACTGTTGCTGTGTGCAGTCACGTACATGCTTTTGTGCATGAAAGTTGTTGGTTTCTTTGGGAATGTACCTAGGATGCTGATTTCTAAGTCGTATGGTAACTCTTGATTTGGACATTTGAGGAGCTGCCAAATGACAGCAGCATTTTATTATCCCACTAGATATGTGTAAGGTTCTCATATTTATGTATATCCTCACCAGCACCTAGCGCTGTGGAATTTTGAATGAGGCCATATTCCTGGGTGAGAAGTGGTAGCTCATTGTGGTTGTACTTTGCATTTTCCTAATGGCTAACCATGTGCAGAGTCTTTTCATGTGCTTGCTGTGCAGTTGTATATCTTCTTTGGAAAACTGCCTGTTTGTATCCTTTGTCCATTATTTACTTGGGTTGCCTTTTTATTGTTGAATTGGAAAAGTTCTTCATGTAGCATCCTGGCTACAAGTCCCTGATAACATATGTTTTGCAAATATTTTCTCCCATTATGTGGGTCATCTTTTCACCTTATTGATGGTATCAACCGCATGGCAGAAATTTTAAATTTTGCTTTGGTACAAATTATCTCCATTTTTTTTTTTTTTGGCCACTCGTGCTTTTGGTGTCATCTCTTAAAAAAAAAAAAAGAAAACTGCTGTCCAAGTCAAGGTAACAAACTAAGTTTTATGCCTACATTGTCTTCTGAGAGTTTTATAGTTTTATCTCTAAGATTTAGGTCTATGATTATTGAGATAATTTTTGTGTACGGTATAAGGAAGGGGTCCAAACTTTATTCTTTTGTGTGTGAATACTAAGTTTTTCAGCATCATTACAAAAAAAAAGAAAAACAACTATTCTCTCCTATTTGCACCTTTGTCAGCATTTAATTGACCATAAAATAAAGGTTTATTTCTGGGCTTTTGGTTATATTTCATTGATCTGTATATTTATCCTTACAGACCACACTGTTTTGATTATTATAGCTATTCAGTAAGTTTTGAAATTGCCAAAGGGAGCCCTCTAACATTGTCCTTTCTCTTAAGATTGTTCTGGCTACTCTGGGTCGCTTGCCTTTTCATGTAACTTTTATAACTGGCTTGCCATCTTCTTTATGAAAGTCAGCTGGAATTTTGGTAGGGTTTGTGTTAAATCATGGCAGATCATTCCGGGGGAGTATTGCCACCTTAATGATATTTTGGCTTTCCATCCAACGATATTTTGGCTTTCCATCCATGAACGCGGAATGTCCATTTATTACAGTCTCTAAGTTCTTTCTGTGATGGTTTTCAGGTTTTGCTGTACAAATCCTGGACTTCTGTTAGACTTATTTTTAAGGATTTTTATTATTTCGTTACTATTGTACACATGTTTTTATAATTTTATTTTGATTCTTTCATTATTAGTGCGCAGAAATATAATTGATTTTGATGTTGATTTTGTACCTGTAAACTTGCTGGTCTCAGTCATCGGTTTTAATAGATATTTTGGTATGGATTTCTCTGATTTTCTTTATACTAGAGGAAGTCTTTTGTTGCTAGAGATAGTTTTACTTCTTCCTTTCCAATCTGGATACCTGTTATTTCTTTTTTCTTTCTTTTTTCCTTTTTTTTTTTTTTTTTGCTTTTTAGGTCCACACCTGTGGCATATGGACGTTCCCAGGCTAGGGGTCGAATCGGAGCTACAGCTGCCGGCCTACACCACAGCTCACAGCAACATCAGATCTGAACCACGTCTGTGGCCTACACCACAGCTCACAGCAACACCGGATCCTTAACCCATTGAGCGTGGCCAGGGATCAAACCCGCAACCTCATGGTTCCTAGTTGGATTTGTTTCCGCTGCGCCACGACGGGAACTCCTGTTATTTCTTTTTATTGTCTAACTGTCCTTGCTGGAAGCTCCATCACAGCAGTGAAGTGGTGAGAGCAGACATTCTTGTCTTGTTTTGACCTTTAAGGGAAGATTTTCAGACTTTCATCATTAAATATGATGCTAGCCCTGTCCTTTATGAGGTTCAGGAAGTTCCCTTCCCTTCCTAGTTTGTTGAGTGGTGTTGGGTTTTATCCAAAGCTTCTCTATTGCAATGATCATGTGACTTCTATCCTTCATATTATTAATATGGTGCGTTGCACTGATTTCTTTTCACATGTTAAACCAGCTTTGCATTGCTGGGACAAATCCTGCCTGATCATGGTGTATGTTTCTGGATTTCATGTGCTCGTATTTGCTGAGAATTTTTTTGTATCAATATTTGGAAAACACCTGTCCGTAGTTTCTTCTCTCAGTGAGTTAGAGAAAGTTGGAGTTGCAAGAACCAAACCTGCTTGTAGGATCAATATTCTACTGAGCATGCAGGTTCCTTGATGGTAAATCACGAAGTAAACATTAAAATAAATAAATAATGATCGGGGAGGTTTTGTCCTTTATGCTGTTGGTATAGTGTGATGCACTGATTTCTTTTCACATGTTAAACTGATTTTGCATTCCTAGGATAAATCCCACTTGATCATGGCTCATAATCATTTTTATATGTTTCCAAATTTCATGTGCTTGTATTTTGTTGAGGATATTTTTACACCTAGACTCTTAAAACACTTGACTGTCGTTTGCTTTTCTTGTGAGGCCTGCTTGGTTTGGGTAATACTGTCCTCATAGAATGAGTTGGGAAGCATTTTCTCTTCTTCCATTGTTTTGGGGTGTTTCTGTGAAGAGCTGGTATCACCACTCCCCTAAATGTTTGCTGTAATTCCCAAAAAAGTCAAATAGGCCTGTGAGGTTCACAAGTGTAACTAGGTTTTTGTACCTCTTTGCCCTGCTCTGAAACACTTTGTAGGTTCCACTAAAGCCAAGTATCTGTCTGAGATAACAGTACAGGGAGGACTCACTTAATCCAGGACCTTATGAAAATTAAAAAACACATCTAGAATAATGCAATCTGTTTATGATTATAAATGACACAGTGGTGACTGCAAGCCTTGCCTCTTTGCTGGTCTCCTATCTTTTATTCTGTTTTGCAGCCAAGCTCTTCAGTGATTTTGTACCGAGATTAGTGCTTTCCTTTGAGAGGGCCCTTACTTTGAATTAAAACACCTCTTTGGTCTCTCAGACCCTTGCTTAAAGTTGACTCTGAGGACAAAGCATTTATCCAAAACATTCTAAGGAGTTCTACAGTGACACTGAAGGGTTATTGTAATTTTGAGTTTTGGTAGGAAACGAGTAAGTCCAGATCTGATTATTTTAGGTTTTAATATTACTAAGGCCAAAGGGGAAAACAAAACAAAACAAAACCCAGATATAACAAAGGAAGTAGTTCGTGCTGCATTTCCCATTATTTTTTTTCTTCAGGCTCTCAGAAAATACTTCTTTGATGACTGAATCTCTGTGAACTGTAGGAGTTTAGGCGTTGGCTCACCGGTTAAGGATAAGAGGGTCCAGTGAAGATGAAAGCCACGGGACCAGAGCATGGCTCGGGACCGAGGATTAGCCCCGGGAGGAAAAAGAGATGAGATTGTCAAGGCTGGTGAACCTTGGAGAGGAGAAAAAATACGGCTGGTGCCAAAGCTGGGAAGGACTGCGGATGTTTAAGGCATGATATTGAAACTGACGCAAGAAATTTCTAAAATAATAAAAGACTGGTCAGGAGTGTCGTAGGGAAAACTGTACCCTGAGGTTTTCGTTGGATGTGTCCTGAGCATGAAAGATTTCAAAGGTGCAGGACAAGGAAGAGAGGAGGTGCTGCCTTGCAGGTTTAGCCTCCCACGTGCCTGGACCTGGGTTTGTGCACCGCAGAGGAAAACCGAGTGGTCTACCTGGTGCTTTTTTGTTTCTGAAAACACAAGTTGGCTACTTGAGAACTCCTATGGAATTATTTATAAGTGTTTTCAGTATTTTTGTTGTTGTTGTAAATAGATGTTTTTCCTAATTTTATTTGATTTTAATTTTTTTCTTTTCAGGGCCACACCCACGGCAGGTGGAAATTCTCAGGCTAGGGGCTGAATTGGAGCTGCAGCTTCCGGCCTACACCACAGCCACAGCAATGCCAGATCTGAGCTGGGTCTGAGGCCTACATCCCAGCTCACGGCAACACCTGATCCCTGAGCCACTGAGTGAGGCCAGGGATCGAACCCACATCCTCACGGATACTAGTCAGTTGCGTTTCTGCTGCACCACAATGGGAACGCCTCTTAATTTTATTTTGATTTATTATTATTGCACAGAAGTAGGATTGATTTTTGTATGTTGCTTTTGTACCCTGCAAACCCTTTGAACTCAGTTATTAGTTCTAATAGATTTTTGCGTATGGATTCTTTAGAGTTTTCTACGTACAGGATGATGTCTTTTGTTGATAGAGGTAGTTTTATTTTTCCTTTCCAATCTACATGCTATTTATTTCTTTTTATTGTCTGACTCTCCTGGAACCTCCATTACCGTGAATCGAAGTGGTGAGAGCAGACATCCTTGTCTTGCTTTCATCTTTAAACGAAAACTTTCAAGATTTCACCATTAATGGGATGCTACCTTTGGGCTTTTTGTAGGTGTTCTTTACCTACTAAAAATCCAGGTGGAGGAAGTTCCTTTCTCTTCCAAGTTTGTTGAGTGTTGTTGGATTTTATCAACTGCTTCTCTGTGTCTGTTGCAATGATCATGTGGTTTTTTTCATCCTTTATACTATTAATATGTTGTGCTGTGTTGATTTCTTTTCACATGGTAAACCATTGTTGCATTCCTGGGGTAAATTCTACTTGATCATGGTGTAAATACTTTTTATATATTTCCGGATTCCATTTGCTTATTATTGTTTTTTTTTTTTTTTGCATCGATATTTGTAAAACACCTGTCTGGTTTCCTCTCTCAGGGAGTTGGAGAAAGTCTGAGTTGCAAGAACCAAGCATTCCTGTAGCATCAACATTCTGTTGAGCCTGCAGGTTCCTTGAGGGGAAATCATGAAATAAACATTAGAATAAATAAATAAATACTATCTCCAACTAAACTAAGATTTAACATGCTTAGTGAAGACAGTGTTTCCTTTGTCGATGAATAAAAATTCTGATGGGCTGCTACACAAGAGCTAAATTCTGTTAGCTCTTATATAGCAGAAAGACCCGTATCACTTTAATTCTCAATAAAGTTTCATTTCAGTGACTTAAAATGCCCAGTGCCAGAAAGTTATGGCTTTTGAGTACCTGTTAGGTGAGTAAAAGATATACAAGAACTTATTAAAATTACTTATGACTCCCCAAAATCGTGTGGTGAAAGTAAGGTATGTTATCTAATACACATTTCTAAAAGTAGAATCGCATTCCAGTAATGTGAAAATCATTAGAGATTTTGGTTGAAATTCCTTTGGATTGTCAGAACGCTGCGTCATATACAGATGACATACACAGATAAGGTGCAAGTGAAATTAAACAAAATATTCCAACTCTGTTACCATCGAATTCGTGTTCAAAGATGCGTTCCAATAATCGATGTGACTTCTTCTACTTATGAACTTCCACCTTATTCCTCTCTTATTTTTGTACATAATACCTATTTCCTCATTACCCTGTTCCCGTGGGGTTTACCCTTTTACTGCTTTTTCTCATGGGTTAGCCCTAGGCAGTGTTATGAAGTAAGCTCATTGTGTCAGCACTCTTAGAATTCAGTGAAGCTGTTTAGAGCCTTCCAACCTTCCCAGTGCATTTATTGATCTAATGCATACTCATTGTTTCCATTTGAGAGACTTTAAATTATTTAGATACATTCAATAATGTATTTTCAGTATGTTTTCCGTGTACCATGAATGGTATTCTAGGATAAGATAAAGACCTAAAATTTTTCTTGATTTAAAAATATTTTAGTGATGGAAAAGCAAGGAGATCCAGCTGTATAGCACTGGAAACTATGTCTAGTCACATGTGATGAATCCATATACGTACATGTAACCAGGTCACCACGCGGTGCTGCTGGGAAATTTGACAGAAATCTGTAAACCAGCTATAATGGAAAAAAAAATTTTAGGGAGTTTCCGTTGTGGCTCAGCAGTAATGGATCCAGCTAGTATCCGTGAGAATTCAGGTTCAGTCCCTGGCCCTGTTCAGTGGGTTAAGGATCCAGCATTGCCGTGAGCTGTGCTTGTAAGCCAACAGCTACAGCTCCAGTTCAACCCCTGGCCTGGCAACTTCCATATGCAGTAGGTGTGGCCCTAAAAAGCAAATAGGGATTATAATAAGTATAATAATAATGATGTAGATTAGTTTGGATTCCCCAGTACTTTTCATCATGATAGTTTGATTTTGAGGACTTTCTCTTGAAGGTTTGTCACTCTTTCAGATTCAAACAACTGGCAGGATGTGTTGAAACTGTCTTGAACTCCGTGATAAAACACTGCTGTGTTGTGTGTGCCTTGCCCTTGACCTTGCATCTCAATTTGTTCTGTCCCGTCCAGTCCCACAGTCATGGGTCCAGCCCGTTCTCCACGAGGCATTAACCCAGATACTGGAAGTACAGAGAGAAGTGGACAAACACCTTCAACTTGAGGAATTTTTTTTTTTTTTTTTGGCCACGCCTGCAGCATGTGGAAGTTCCTGGGCCAGGGACTGAACCCGAGCTGCAGCAGTGACGGTGCCGGATCCTTAAAGCACTGCGCTACTGCGCCTTCAAACTTGACGCTTTATTTTATGGCCCCTCCACAGCATATGGAAGTTCCCAGGCCAGGGATTGACTCTGAGCCCCAGCTACGACCTGTGGATCCTTTAACCCACTGCGCCGGGCCGGAGATCCAGCCCACGCTGCTGTAGTGACCTGAGCAGCTGCAGCAGGATTCTTTTTTTTTTTTTGCCATTTTTCCATTTTAGGGCCGCACCCGTGGCATATGGAGGTCCCCAGGCTAGGGGTCTAATCGGAGCTGTTAGCTGCCAGCCTACACCGCAGCCACAGCAACACAGGATCCGAGCCGCGTCTGCAACCTACACCACAGCTCACGGCAACATCGGATCATTAACCCACTGAGCAAGGCCAGGGATCGAACCAGCAACCTCGTGGTTCTTAGTCGGATTCGTTAACCACTGCACCACGACGGGAACTCCCTGCAGTAGGATTCTTAACCCACTGTGCCACAGCGGGAACTCAGACTTGAGGGTTTTTAAGAAGGAGGAAGGTGGTCCAGCCAGGAGAGAAGCATCTTTACTCATCCCCAGCCCCATCCCCAAACCTGGTCAGAAGAACAAGGAAGACATTTAGACAGAACATTTCAATTCCTAGTGTAAATATTAGGAGTTGGCGTGGGACTCATGAGCAGGGACCATTACCAGGCCCTCTTGTCCATATAGTGTTTTCAGAGATTGTGTCCATGTCATGCCATGACTGACCTGGCTTTTGAGGAATGAACAGGTACTGGCCAAATAAAGCCTGTGCGTATGTGTGATGGGGAGGGGTGGGGTTGGGGGCGGTCCCTTCTTACACAAGGATGACAGACTTACACTACACAGCCTTGTGCATAGAATGGTTGCCCAAAAGTTCATGTAATTTTTGGAAGCTGAGGAGCGATTAACATGTTACCTTCTTGGAGTTCCCATTGTGGCTCAGCGGGTTATGAACCCTGCGTTCTCTCTGTGGGGATGTGGGTACAACCGGTGGCTTCGCTCAGTGGATTAAGGATCCAGATCCTGAGTTGCTGTGAGCTGTGGTGTGGGCCGCAGATACAGCTCAGATCCTGTGTTGCCCTGAGCTGTGGTGTAGGCTAGCAGCTGTAGCTTCGATTCAGCCCCTACCCCGGGAACTTCCACAGGCCGCAGGTGAGGCCATTAAAAAAAAAAAAAGCAGAACCTGCCGACTGTGTCGAATGACAGGGACGTCTACCACAAATGGGATCCTGCTTGGAAAATCATTTTAAAGCACACTGAATTGCTATGCCATTCTAATACTCAGCTTTAATGTTGAATTTTTAGATTCAGAATACGTTATAGGTCACATTTATGAGTGACTATTAGACTATCAAAGAAGACATTCAAAGAGAAGTAATCTTTGACGGTGGCCTGGTGTGCGTTTTGGCTATTACATTTTATTTTTTATTTATTTATTTATTTTTTCTCTTAATGGATTTTATTTCAATTATAGGTGTGCATAAATCATCACAAGTCAATTTTACAGATTTTGTATCCCAAACCCCCTATTACATTTTAAACACAATGATACGAGCAATAGCAATTGTCTTGCTTCCGTTTTGGCTTTTTCTTTTGTCCACCTTTACTTTCCTGCTGTTTCTGATCAAAGAAGGTCTGGGATGTAACACAGGAGCTACTTTGGGGAGCAGGTCTGTTCATTCCCCCCCGAGGCTGGGGAGAGGACCAGGAATCAGGCTGGCAGGGCTGATGGCTTTGTGCCCTCGGAATTCCTGTGTGCAGATGCAAAGAGTTCGAGGAGAGAGGCTGCTTAGAAAGCTTCCCTGACACAGGGTTGTACCCTTCTTTGGGCCTGCTAACGTTTTAAATGTTAGTACGTTGTGGATTTGAACCCCGTATTTCAGTATGAATATCATAAGTAAGCAAAGTGGACCCAAAAGATGGTAATTCACTGGGCTGTATTTGAATAATTACAAGGGTGGTGTATTTTGTTTTTATTCTTTTTTCACAGAGACTAATTTCATAGTCATTTGAAATGAAATGATGGCATATGTTACCGCCTTTACGTGCATGAATACGGAAGAGGAGTTAATGAAATGGAAATGGATCTGTTGACAGAGTGTTAGGATGATAAATGATAATAATTTACTCATTTTTGGATTTTGTGCTCCTCTGTAATTTTTCTAAATTGCAAAGCTGATTCTGGCACAATGAGGAAAATTTGGAAAACAACGATAAGAAAAAGAAGGAATTAAGGCCACTGTCAATATCACCAGGCAGAAAACAGGAATTGCCAATTTTTGATACTTACCCATCTAGTCTTTTACATCATGTTATTATTTTTTCCTTTTTTTAGGGCCATACCTGCGGCATATGGAAGGGGTCAAATCGGAGCTGCATCTCAAGGCAACGCCAGATCCTTAACCCACTGGGTGAAGCCCGGGATTGAACCCGCATCCTCATGGATACTAGTTGGGTTCGTTACCACTGAGCCATGATGGGAACTCCATCTTTATAACATTATAACTTTAAAAACAATATAAAAAAGTAAGCTGGGGAGTTCCCATGTGGCTCACCGGATTCAGGACCTGCTATCGTCTCTGTGAGGATGAGAGTTTGATCCCTGGCCTCATTCAGTGGGTTAAAGGGTCTGGTGTTACCACAGGCTGTGGTGTAGGTCACAGATGTGGCTTGGATCCTGGATCCCGCGTGCTGTGGCTGTAGCGTAGGCTGGCAGCTGCAGCTCCAATTGGACCTCTAGCCTGGGAACTTCCATATGCTGCAGGGGCGGCCGTAAAAAAAAAAAAAGAGAGAAAGGAAAAAAAAAGATGCTGAGTACTATTAAGACTACATTTGGCAGGCTGAAGCTCAGAAAGATTAAGTAATTTACCCAAAGAAACACAGCAGGTAGAGATCTGGATTAAGCTATCTGACTCTCACTTCTCTCCCTAGAAATAAACATAAAATTGCAAATGGTCTCTTTCAATAGAACAACGACTCTTTTTTTTTTTCTTCAAATAATAGCAATTGTATAACTAATGAGTTAAGGTTCTCCCTTAGGCTCTTGGTTATCAGAGAAATTTGATAAATTTATCTGGAATTAGCCAACGACGTTAGGTTACATGGGTTGCAGAATTTTGTACATTTTGAAATAAGCAGCAAATTTTAGCAAGATATTTAGATTCCGTGTCCTATGGATTAGGAATAGGCTTTTAATTAAGGTTTAGAAAATGCGCTTTCTAAAGGAGTATAAAATGAGGTCAGTATTTGCTAATTTTTGGTGCCACTGAGAGCAGTGGCTCACATGTAATTTTTGCCCACCATGAAACACCGGACATATAGAACCAATATTCATGTTAAGATTCTCCTTGAGAGAAGACCTGTGGTTTCCAAGAGGGAGGTGGAGGGAGTGGGATGGACTGGGAGTGTGGGGTTAGTAGATGCAAACTATTGCATCTGGAGTGGATAAGCAATGAGGTCCTGCTGGACAGCACAGGGAACTATATCCGTTCACTTGTGATGGAGCCTGACAGAAGATAATATGAGAAAAAAAATGTGTGTATAACTGGGTTACTTTGCTGTACAGCAGAAATTGACAGAGCACTGTAAATCAACTGTAATAAATTTTTTTTAAAAAAAGATTCTCCGTGAAAGTGGACCTCTCACAGCACTTAAATCTGTTTCTAAAACACCAGGTTATAATGACCATATAATCAAATGTTGTTCTAAATGCAGCTTAAAGCCATAACATACTTGTGAGAAAAGATTAGCATGTAAACTGTAAGTCGGCCTCCTCAGAGAAAGAGAAATACATGGTAAAAGAGCCAGGACTTGAAGCGTGCAATTTTTTTTCCCCCAATTAACCATTTAAATAAATACAAATGTACTACAGAGTATCTGGAAAACAAAGAAGATATCTCAAGAAGGAAATGTAAATATTTTAAAAATGGCCCTCAGTGCCATCACTTAGGAATAACAACCTTCAAAATCCTTCTTCAGAGCTTATATATCGTACACGCATGTTAAGTTGACGTGGTAAAGATCATGCTGCTGGTGGAATTTTGTGTGTGCTCTCTGCTTCTCAGAGTGTTAAATGCCATCTACTCAAAATTCCATGTGGTGAAAAGAACACTACCTGTGTGTGACAGTCACCAGTTGCTGGTTTGGGAAAGGGACATTTTCCTAATTTGTCCTTTGACAAACGTGGCTATTTTCCAGGCTGCACCGATCGCGGGGCAGACATGCCTCATGGCTTGCCCAGCCTTGTACAGAGGAGTTAGTGTGCAAAGTCGCATACAAAGTCGCATGACTTGATCTGGGGCGCTCTTGTAGCAGGAGCCGACTTATCTATATTTATTAGAAGATTATAAAAAACAATACAAAGCAGGACAGAATTCAGAGAGAGAAACTTACCTAAGAAAAGGCAGAGCAGAAAGCCTGGCCTTCCTTCCAAAAGAACAACCCCACTCCACCCCCATTAGGAGGGTCTTTATACCAAGTCCAAGTTCAGGAAGCTCCTGAGTGAGGAAGGTATTTTTGTGGGAGTTATGGAGTATTTCTGCAGGTAGTTCCATGTCTCCTCTTCCAGACGCTAAGCGCGAGTACGCTTCCTAGGCCTTCGGTGGTTGGTGGTACCACGTGGAGAGAGAGGTTGGGCAAAAGAGATGAGACAGAAAGTGTCCCGTGTCTTGGGTTTTTTCCCCACGGCATAATTTAGCCTGCCCTTGTTCATAAAATGATGCAGTATTTATGGTTTTTTTGTGAATACTGTTTTGGACCAGCTCTTGCCTCGAAGCGCCCTCTCCGTAGTCGATGGTGGGAAGGACACGGCGGGGCGCTCCAGGGCTAAGCCCGTGAGGCGGGCCTTGCGGCAGAGCAGGTTAAAGCCACCGTCACCGCGCATCTCGGTTTTGGGGGGCAGCCCCCGATTGTGGCTGCTGCCCCTGCCCGAGTACACAGCGACCACTGCTCTCCAGGGCCCTGATCTGGAGGATGGGTTACGTCCGCGTTCTGCGGACACCACACGTTGACATCATCGCCCGACCTCTTGCTGTTGAGCGTGTCGTGTGACTTATCATCATTCACCTGACGGGCCTGTGTGGCTCCAGGTCCTCTTAGTACTTGATTTTTTCACCTGTCATTATTCTTATCTCTTCGTGCACTGGCTCCCGCTGTATTCATTAATGCCCTCTTAATTTTCCTCTAGATTGTTATATACCAGTGTTTCTCTAGCTCCTTACTTTTTACTGCCTTGCAATGAAAACCATGTTATTTATTATTTCATAAATCGTCATTAACTGTTCGGCCAGTAATAACTATAGCAACAAATATAGACATACCTTCAATCCAGAAGTGAAAATAACACCCAGTATTACCCACTTAAGCTTTTTCAAAGTAGTTTCTAGAGCTCCAGGCTTACTACATACACTGAATACCTCATTCTTTTCTTTTCTTTTTTTTCCCCTTTTTACTCAGAAGTTGCCTCTATCCATTTAAGAAATGCAGAAGCCATTCCAAGTGTTTTCTGAAATCATGACTCTGGAAAATTGGGAACAATTTGGAGGGAATAGTCCAAATACAGTTTTATACTGTAGTTCCTTTGAAGCAAAATTAGAGGGAGAGCACCACAGGCAAGGCTTGAAAATGTGTCAGGAGATCATACAGGCAGTCAGATTAACTTCCCAAGCTCAAGTTTCTTCAGCTTAATTTTCTCCTAGCACTTTCTTTCTGTACCTTTATTTCTAAGTGTCTATAATGACTAGATATAGGAGTAACCATTTCATAATCTGTATTATGCCTATTTTAAGGAAATTACCAAATACCTACAATTATATTGATGAGAGACTTTGAGGTTCTTGAACATTATCAAAAAGCCTGTTTTTTAAATAGCATGTTTTTAGCAGAGACAATTACCAGTGTATTTTTCTCCAGTTCATGCTCAGAAAAATAGATAAATGTTCCAATTAAAAATATGACACGTTTTCACAAAGAACTGTAAAATCTGAGTCTCAGGCAGTGGTTCTCAGTCCTCGGGCTGGAAATACCTGAGTTTTTAAAGACTTAGGAAAACCTGGTTTTAGCTAGAGCATCAGATTGCATTTCTTTATTTTTAATTTTAATTAAAATATAGTTGATTTTCTTTGTTGTGCCAATTTCTGCTGTACAGCAAAGTAGCCCAGTCATACGTATATATACATTCCCTTTCTTATATTATTTTCCATCATGATCTAACCTAGGAGACTGGATACAGTTCCCTGTGCTGTAAGTAGGACCTTATGGGTGATCCATTCTAAATATGATAGTGTGCATCTGATAACCCCAAACTCCCATCCGTCCCACTCTCTCCCCCTCTCTCTTGGCAACTACAGGTCTGTTCTCCATGTCTGTGAGTCTGTCTCTGTTTTGCAGATAGTTTCATTTGTGCCATATTTTAGATTCCACATATGAGTGATATGATATGGTTTTTGTCTTTCTCATTGACTTGCTTCACTTAGTATGAGACTCTCTAAGTCCATCCATATTGTTGCAAATGGCAGTATTTTGTCCTTTTCATGGCCGAATAGTATTCCATTGTATATATGTACCACATCTTCTTAATCCATTCATCTGTCGGTGGACATATAAATTGTGTCCATGTCTTGACTATTGTGGACAATGCTGCTATGAACATAAGGGTGCAAATATACACCCAGGAGTGGGATTGCTGGATCATACGGTAGTTCTATACTTGGTTTTCTGAGGAACCTCCAGACTGTTTTCCACAGTGGTTGTACCAATTTACATGCCCACCAGCAGTGTAAGAGAGTTCCCTTTTCTCCGCACCTAGGGGGTCAGATTTAATGAGTGCAATTGTGAAAGCTCTCCGATGATTCTAGTGAGCGATCAGGTGGAGGGCCACAGTTTTGGTAGGTCCCAGACTTTGATGTGTGCATATTTTGGGATGACTTCTGTCCTTGAGAAGATATGTCTCCGTTATCACCCTGGTACCTGCGGATGTGAGCCTGTTTGGAAGGAGCATCTCTGCAGACATAACTGGTCAAGACGAGGTCACGCTGGAGTCGGGTGGGCTCTAGGCCAGTGACTGGCTCCCTTATAAGAAGAGGGAAATTTGGACACAGAGACACAGGGAGAGGAGAAGGTCATGTGAGGGCACAGAGGCAGAGGAGACAGAAAGCTAGAGGGCCATGTAGGTGGAATGGGGATTGGGGTGTTGGAACTACCCGTCCAAGGAAGAGCAAGGACCGCTAGCCACACCAGACACCAGAAGGAGCGAGGACCCTTTCTCCTTTGGAGGCTCAGAGGCAGCGTGGCCCTGCTGACCCCATGAGTTTGGAAGTCCAGCCTCCAATATGGCGAGAATGAACTTGTGTCGTAAGCCACCCAGTGGTGGCCTTAGTTATGGCAAGCCCAGGGAACTGATACAGCGCACGGTGGCCACTTAATTGAATTTATTAAAAATGAAGAAGTTCAGCCCCTGCTGAAGCAACCCAAGTACTTACACAGTCCTGGGTGTGGGTCATGGGCTTCTGAATTTTTACTTAGTTCCCTGGGCCTTGCAGTCAGTGGCCGGCAGTGCTGAAAGCTGTCCCAGTTCATGAGCGGGTCTCCCGAGTCCAGGCTGCTCTTGACCAAGACCCCCCGCGTGATTGGTGCCCCGCGCTGCGGCTGGAGACGAAGAAGGCGCTGCCGCAGGCCATGAGCTTGGCTGCTGTAGCCAAGAAACATCATTTCTGAGATGAGTGAGATCCGTGGTCTTCCAGGAAATGGACTTAGTGGATAAGAACAGTATTTTTTTTTTTTTCTAACCAGAAAGGAAACCACTGTTGAAAACTGAGTTCAGCAGAAAATATTGGTTCATTTGCTTTTTAAAAGGAAGTCAGGTCTAGCCTTGAGCTTCATAAATGGTTAACATTTCCGTCCTTTCATTTGGAGCGCTGGACTATTTTTCTTTTCTTTTTTTCTCTCATTTTTAGCTTACAGTCAATGGTCTTTCATAGTTATTGGAAGGAAACATAACAACAAAACCGATTTTTGCGACTTACTTTTCCTGGCAACGCTGGGCAGCGTCCTCGAGGGAGAAAAGAGCATTTGCACCCGGGTTTCACTCTTGTCGAGCCTTCGTTTGTATGTTAACCACTTTCTCTTTCTTCTTCCTTGTCCTTCTCCCTGTGTAAATGACCTACTTTGAAGTTTCAAATAAAAAGAAGTTAAATAGGCTTTTGTTTGGCTCTTGATTCTGTCTTCTTCCAGCAAATTTGGAAAAGGTCCTGACTTTGAGCGTAACATGGCTGAGTGTGGAGAAGAAAAGAAAGAGCATTTCCTGTCTTCTCTCTCTTTCTGGTCCGCTCACGGGAACGCTTTTAGTCCTAAGGGAAAGCTACGGACCTGCCAGCATTTGCACTCTATGAATAGGAGCATTTGAGTTAAAAAAAAGGAGAAAAAATAAGACATAAAAGATGTTTACCCACTTTTTTTGAGACATCCGATGACAGATCTTTAGGGGAGAAAATCCTCTGTGTTGTGTGTGTGTGTACTTAGCTACCGCAGACGAGGAAAAATAATTATCGTTTTACCGCTTTGAATTGTTAGCTCAAATCCCACGTAGAGAAAGACAGCTAAATGAGAAAAGCAAACACAAGTTTGCTAACTGCATACCTGGTGTATACACCAGGGGGAAATGAGGAACCCAAAGAAGTGGCTTAGAATTCGGGATTCAGTACCAACTTACTCAGCTTACCAAGGGAAGGGGGGCCGGGAGGCCTCAGGGGAGAGTCAGTGACTTTAGGAAGGACGGAGGGGCCCTTGGGAGAGGAGATGGGGGGTTCGACAGTTCTGCGGTGGCAGGGCGTGCCTGGGTCTGGGGTCTGCCCTCTCTGGCGGTTGCGACTCCCAAGGCTGGAGGGTGAGGTGTGATTTATGAAAGCTGAGTTTCTTTGGGAGGATCTGTCTTTAGGCGGATCAGGGCAGTTCAGAAAAAGCCTGTCCCTGCATCTACTTTAGGCAAGTGCCCCCGGTTCAAGACAATCAACCTAGCTCAGTGGCGTGTCTTGGGGTGGTGTGTCCTGAACCCTGCAGCCAACTTTGGGGGTGGCAGCTGCTGGTACCCTTCCCGGGTACCTAGATCCTTTCTACTTCTGCTGCTTTGTAACCAGCGTGTGGTCATTCTCAATTGGATTTGGTGGCGAAAAGTTGTGTTTTCACTAAGAAACAAAGTATGTCACTGTTGCAACAGGAGAGCTTTATGTAATTATTTACCCGAATTTACTGTTTTCCATGGGAAATAATAACTATAGTTCCTTCAAAGTAAAATAGCCCCTCTCTCCACTGAGTTATGCTTAAACTGAAGTAGTCTGGTGCTACCTCTGTTGCAAGTTTTCTGAGCGTGGCTGGAATACCGTGTCTTTACTTTGGAATATATGGAAATTCACACTAGCGCTTCAATGTTATCTCACAGGGATTTTTGCTCTTGAAACCCATGAGTCAATGAAGAGTGTGAAGTGGGGGTGACTACAATGCTTAAGAAAAGGCTGACAACCCACGAATGGGGGGCATTTGTCAGCCCTGATTTAGTGTACACAGAACACATACGGGAGTTAAAGTAACTTAGCCAAGGAGCTGTTCTAGAGGAATACTGACGATCAGAATGTCAAATGCAACGCTGCGTGACTTAAGCGGTATGACAGGTGAGGAAAGGATCCTGGAGTTGCGTCAATCCAGCAGATCCTGGTAGATTCCGAGGATAATAACTTACCTGGGGGCGGAGCTAGGGGGCAGGCACGCACTGCAATTGAGAATACAGAGCGTCCGTGTCCAAGACACCACTGATGACAGCAAGTGACAGAGAAAGCCTGGCAGAGAAATAGTTTTCTCGTGTAGGTATCAGTGAGAGATGAAAACTGTGGTTTACCTTGTGCCATATTTTGACCCGTGGTCCTGGAAAGTATTTACCTGGGACACAGGGCAGGTATGGGCTGGACTCACCAGCGAGGGCTTTGGTACCTGCTGCCCCTTTCCTTCCTCAGACCCCACCTGCGGCTCCACGAAGCCCATCCTCCCCCAAGATGGAGCCACACTTAGAGTGTAAATTCCGGGAGCATCCATGGGCTCCCACTTGGCTCCCAGGCACCTGGTAGTAAAGCCAGGCCTCCTGGCCAGCAGAAGGACCATATTCCACCCCCCCAATAGCCTCTGGGAAGAGCGAAGGAGCCCCCAACATCCAGGAGCTGCCCAGCACCTGCCACTAGCCTTCAGTGTCCCTCTGATTATACACACTTTGGCAGACATCAGCACCAAGCACTGCGTCTGTGGTGGATCAAGACAGAAACAAGGACCCTCCGTTATCCTGTGTGAAGACAGACAGACACAGAAGGTTCTTCAAGCCATACGAGTTAGCAGCCCCCATCCCATGCTGGTCAAGGTGGGTGGCCCTGTTTCTTGACCAGTTACAGCTCGAGTCTCACCCCATCTTCCTTCCTAAGGGATCAGATTTACCGAGAACAGTCAGTGAATCCAATGTCCCGACATCATCTGATCCAGAGAAAATCCCTGGTTCCTGGAAGCCGCTCCAAAATCCGCCAGTCCTAGAATGAGCCCCTCCTACTGAGATGCCCACAACCCCGCGAGGCGTGCCTTCTCCCTCAGTGCAGTGAGCGCCCCCCAAACTCGCTCCACTTCGGGAGTGTCCCTGGGGGTCCAGGCTGGAGATCCTCACCTTTCTCTCCCCACCTCTGCTCATGCCTGTGTCCCTCACCCTCCGGCTAATTAAGCCACTGCTTGAATCCCAGCTGGTTTATTCTGTTGCTGGCCACACTCCCACCTAGCCAGGTGCTTCCAGGTGACCAGAGCCCTACCGTCTTGCGACAGATGTGTTGGAACTATCCCGGATGACTGGCTCTGAATTGCAGATCCTAGAATTCCCCGTTACCTTCCCCCACTCCCCACGGAATACTTGGGTACCGATCACTTTCAGAAGCTCTGGGCTGCAGTGCTTGAGGACCTTACTGAAGGCAGCACGGTCAGTTCTCTTAGGCTCTACCCCACCTGGGTTGCTGGGCAAACGCTGGGTCCTGTGCCATCACGTGCCTGATATGTGACAGGTGTGATTTCTTGGAAACATCGCTGCGGATGGGATGGCATCCTTGTGCTGGGAAGGAGGCTGGACTCATCAGAGAGAGCATCCTTCTAAATCGAAATCTCTGGGGTGCTCTGACTCACAGATGTTGAGGAAAAGGAATTGTTTCTTGCTTCTTTGTGATCAGTGATGGATTCCTCTTGCTGAAAAGTAAGCCAGGGTGACTTCTAGAGTGTATGTATCAAAAATTATTATTCCTTTCCAGACTTTGAACTCTGGAATATGTTCGATCTATATATTTCATGGGTATCTTGATGGTGTGAATAATTCTGAAACAGAAATGTCAAATCTTGACATTTCTTAAGAATTCATTCTTCCCATGCATTTCTTTGTGTCTTTTTAATCAGCTCTCATTGTTTTATACATAGATATTTATTTCTTTCAGCGACCCGTCACAAAAGTTTGGATGGTCAAATTGGAAAACTGTAGCTTACAACGCCATTATTAATGTTGCCTGGTTTCTCATAGCCATTTCATAGGTTTATTTAATTCCTTCTACAAAGTTGAAGGGATTAATGGAATCAGGTCAAATCTCCCCAGCCTGACATGCCTAGAAAAAAGTCTGGACCTGACTCAGAGCTCGCTCTTAAGTGTGTTTTTTTTTCTTTTCTTTTTTTAAGTTTCTTCAAATACAGTTTGGAGTATTACACAAGGTTTTGCTCCCAAGTGATTAAAATGGTCCTTATAGTTAAGGTGGTGACATTTTTTTGAGTGCAAGGCTCTCCCAGTCTCAATTAAGCACAGTCTCCCCCCCCTCCACAGATGCTCCCTCCCGGCTTTGGGCTCACTAATCACTCTGCCCTTCTCCACCTGCTGGGGAGTGTTTTGACAAAGAACAAGGACTTGGCCCTGGGCAGCCTCTGATCCCTCCAGTAAACAAAGCTGCTGGTTGCCACGCCTCCTTCTCCCGCCTGCAAAGCCTGACAGGGCTTACTGGTAAACCTTTAACTTTATTTATTGTACTGCTTTTGATTTTCACCGCAGTGGCTTCTTTGAGTGTTTCTGGAGATAAAAAGTTGTGCCCAAGTCCGGATCCTTTACAAATTCAAGTCTTCAGTATCTTTTCTCACCTTGAGCAGACTTAAGGCTTTTCTTCTTGTTCATTAAAGATCTGTACCAAGGTCACAACCCAGCAGTGGCCACCTGCCGCGGAGCTGAATTTGGGGCTGTCTTTAGGTCCACCTGAGCTTCTTTGTTTTCCAGAATGACTTTAGAAAGAAAAGTCAGGCTTTGAGTTGCTGGAATCAGCCCCATCAGCTGCCCTGGGGCGGGTGGGGGGAGGTGTTGGGGGGTAGAGGGGCGCGGGCTGTCTCAGACACCGTGTGGACCAGATGAGCTTGTGAGACTGAGAAAATGCGGAGGAGGGACTTGCCAAGGTTGTGTTTGCCTTCTGGTCTGAGCCTCTGGTCCACAGAGTGGTAAGTGGGTCAGCTCTGCACTATTCCTTTTAGGGGAGGGGGCAAAACTCATGCAGAATTAACCCTGCATTTTCCACAAGCTAATTTCCAGTCCCTTATTTTAACTTCAAATGTGGATATTTCACTACTTTGCTCTTTTGGTTTTTGGTTCTGTTTATGCTTTTACTTTTTAATGGTTAGATTCAGCACAGTTTAATGCAATCCTTTACTTGAAAATTTTTAGCTCTACTCAAAACTAAAACTAATAACTGAATTCCGAGAGTCTTCTTGCCAGAGTCATATATTTTGAAAAAGGAAATATTGGCAACGTTCTGAAAGACCGCAAAGGAAAGAAGGTGATTTTCTCAATTAAAGATGTTTTAGCAAATTCTTATGTGGAACCTAAGACTGAAGCTTGTAGTGGAAAATCATTACTTTTCTTCTTGGAAAACAAGTAAACATACATTTTAAATACCTCTGTAATGTATATACTGCAATGTAAAACTGCCCACTTTTTTTTGTTTGTTTTCACAAAACATGGTGTATTTTTGTGGGATTCTAGTATCTAGATTGTCTGGATGTTTCAACCTTGACAATGACTTTGAAAAAAGTAATAGCCATTTATTGATGCATCCTATATGCCAGGCTCTGCTAGTCCTTTGTATGCATTCTCATTACATACTCACAGCAAACTCATGAGTTAGGCATTTCTGTTTCTCCCTTAAAAATATATTTATGTCGAAGTGGTTTATACCATGATCAAAATGAACCAAATGTAACAGAAGTGCTCATAATAAAAACCTGTCATCTCTTGCCCCATAGTTTTTGTTCATCTAGTTTTGTCCTCCAGAGACAATCATATTTAGTTGTTTTCAGTTCTTTAGGGCTTTGCCTCCAGATTCCCAACAATGTACCAATACTCTAATGGTTTTATGTAGACCTTGTATATTTTCATTTTAATTTATTTTATTGAAGTATAGTTGATTTACAATGTTGTTTTCAGTTACACACAAACACGCACATATATATATGTATATATATATATATGCATATACATATATATATATATATATATATATAATTTCATATTCTTTTCCATTATGGTTTATCACAGAGTGTTGAATACACGGTAGGATCTTATTGTTTATCTATTCTATATATATAAGAGTTTGCATCTGCTAGTCCCAATCTTCCCGTCCATCTCTTCCCCACCCCCTCCCCTTGGGTACCACAAGTCTGTTCTATATGTCTGTAAGTCTGTTTCTGTTTGTAAATAAGTTCATTTGTATCATATTTTAGATTCCACATATAAGCATATCATACGGTATATATCTTTCTCTGACCGACGTACTTCACTTCATATGAGAATCTCTAGGTCCATCCATGTTACTGCGGATGGCATTATTTATTCTTTTTTATGGCTGAGTAGTATTCCATTGTGTATATGGACCACATCTTCTTAATCCATTCATCTAGACATTGTCTGTTGATATCCAGCTGTGCTTATTAAGATTTAGCTCATCTCTATTGCATTTATGTCTTCCTCCATCTTCCTTTCACTCACTCAGTGGAATAAACATAGTTTCTTTCCTGGTCAGCTACCTTTGTACCCTCATACTTAAACTCACATACATTGTTCTTTGGACACTAGAGAATGTTTCTCAACTTCCCATTTTATCAAATATAGTTGTTGGTTCCCCACCTTTTCCTGAACTCTCATTCCATCCTCCCTTTTCCAGTCTCTACCAGCCACACCTTAATGTTGAGCAGCTTAAAGCATATGAAACTGCTGGTATGCCATAGCTTTTGACCTAAAAAATGGCTGTTCCATATGGTCCTGTTCATGGTGGATAAAGTCACATTGCGTTTTGCAACCATTGTTGAGTCTTCCATGCCTATGAGATGGTTTTAAAATAGAAGACTGATTGATGCTATGCATATTCTAAGGACATACATGGTGAAAGATGAACCTTTTGTTCCTGACTTCAGAACGGATTCTCCTTTGAACAGTCCACTGTTTCCTTATCTGAGATGCGGCTGCCCCACCTCTGAAAATACGTACCTTTATGCATGCTGCTTTCAGCAGGTACAGCTGGTCATGAGCAATTTGGCGATAGCTGGGGCAGTGAGGTAACTAGGGAAGGTGGACAGTGATCAGCATCAGTGTCACCTCCACTTATTTATTCTGCAAGTACTTACCAGGCACCTGCAATGCACCAGACATCATGATAAGGCAAAGAAGAAATCAGACACAGGTCCCTGACCTCAAGGGTGACCATTTTTTAGTGTTCTCTACACAATAAATAGTGGAGGGACCGAGTGTGTGTATGTATGTGTGTATTTGTGTGTGTGTATTTATTTAACCGTGTTCTCAGTGAATATGAGCTCATTCAAATTCATTGAAATTTCAGATCATGTTTAGATTCTGCTACGAATTGTGACTTTTTTTTAACTGAATGCTGACAGAGTACAAATAACTTTGCTCTACTCTAATATTAGAGTTTTTTCATCTCTAACACAGGGACAGCAAAAGTCTCATTTGTATCAATCAGTTAGTTTGGAAAATTTCTCATTTGTATCAATCAGTTGGCTCAGAAAGATTCTACGTTGCCACACCTTTTTAATTAAATTCCAGATTTATATAACAAACTCACAGTGAATTTTTCTTCCTAGAGTTGAAAAATGATGAAAGGCTGCTATTAAAGTTACAGTTTAAGGTTTTTGTTGGTTTTTTTTTTTAACACTTTTTAATGGCTCCTATTTTATATGAGTTGTAAGGGACCATTTTTATTGCTGGATGTGCTAGCTCATTAAAAATGGTTTTTATGGCAAAATAGACAGCAATGGACAAGTATGTGTTGATTTCTTACGTGACTTGAAACATTTATGATCTCCACTCACACTGGTTTTACTCACTGCAAGCTACAGCAGTGCGGCTGGCCTGATTTAGCCTCTGCCTTGAGAAAAAGAGCAGGGAGGCACACACGTGGTCACCTGGATTACTGAGCCAGGCTCCCTGTGGGTTCTTTGCTGGACATGCTGTGTTTCCTTCCCACAGTGACCCAGGGGAAGCAACAAGGGCTGTGCCTTCTTAGGCTACTGGTTTGTGACCCAGTGTCCATCACAGACCACAGCCCACCTACATCTAGGAGGGAGAGCTGTCACGTGAAGATGTGGAAAATCAAACACCTTCCTATACATTTTTGTAAATTCCCCAGGGACCTAAAATAGTTACACTTCTTTTGGGTTCAAGACCACTTCTCCCACACCAGCTGCTCCGATTTCCTGATCGTCTTCCGACCCTATCCGTGTTTCCCCGGTGTAGTCTGAACACGGTTCAGAAATGAGGTGAGCTCTTTCTTGGATTGTTCACAACCTTATATGTTATTGACAGAAAAGCCAACAAAAGAACATGGATTTGTGAGGACAGCCGACTTTATTCAAAGTTTGAGGACTTTTTTTTTTTTGGCTTTTACTTGGAACAACGCAGCCGTCCATCTGCAGTCTTCCTTGTCCGGATGCCCGCCGCCCCCAGGACCTGTTTTTACAAACAAAATTATTCCAGTGAACAAAGTCAGCCCTTCTGTAATTATGCCTATTTACGCTAATTCTTGACTTCTTAAGACTACATTTTCTAGTACTCTGATTCTAATGCAGAACTTTGGCAAAATTGCCCTGGGATTCTGTGTGTGTGTGTGTGTGTGTGTGTGTGTGTGTGTGTGTGTGTGTAGTGGGGTAGAATTGATGAACCAAAGTTGTTCAAGGGTTTGCAATGATGTCAGACAGACCTGAGTTTTTATTTTGGCTCCGATATTTACCAATTATTGTCACTGGTTAACTTGATGACTTCTCTAAGCTTTATCCTCCTAGGAAATATGAGTAATTACAGCATTTTACCTACTTCTTTGAGCTTTGAGCATCAGGCATGGGAGATGCATAGAACAATGTTTAGCACCTCGGAAGCAGCCCGTACCTCTCTTGTTGACAGCGTATTATTCGTACCGCAATCATGAGCTTTGGTTCACTCCAAGACTTTGTACTCGTTGAAGTTCCATCAGTCATCTGTAGAAACATTTGCTCCTGTAAAATTTACTACATTTGGGAATAGATCTCTAGGAGGGGAGTGAGCAGAGAAACTGGAAAAATAAAGGGTGCATGGTGGAGGTAAAAAAAGGTGGTCCATTTGACTTCCATCATGACTGGACCACTTGACTTGTGTTAGAAATTTTAGTACTTTGAAGTGGAAATGCTTTGAAACTTAGCAACCACAGTATCACCAGCAGCCCTGTATTTTTCCTCCTTTCATTTTAGCTGCTTTGAGCATTTTGTGCATGGAACCCATAAGTCTCTGATGCTGAAACTGGTCTTGGCTTAAATGCTGACCATTTACTCATTTCACTATGGTTTTCATAAGTAAATCAGCTTTCTCAACTCTATATCTTCCAGCAGATTTTAAGACTAGGTATTTTTTAACTATTGGGGAACTATTTGTGATACGTTTTTCACTGTAAGGTTTTTTTTTTCTCTATAGAGAGAAATATGGAGAGGGAAAAATGTAATAAGAGATCCTTTGTGCTTGAGTGGTTCTTAGATGACTTTGAACTTAGTGTGTAGGTGTGTTTTGACCCATATAAAAATCTACAAAGAAGGATCACTTTTTGTGAGGCAGTTCAGAGATAATTGCAAATGTTGCTTCCATTTGACAAGCATTTCTCCTTTGGAGACGTGTAATGCATGAGGGACTGGGGCTGAATTATAAGCTTTTGAAACTAGTATTTGATGGGCTTTAGACTGTGCTGTGAAAAAGAGGAAAATTAGAAAGCTTCCCAAAACCAGTGTTAGAGTTGTTTTTTTTTTTTTTTTTTTTTTTTTGCTGTTGTAGTTATGCTCCATTCAACTTTGGATGGACTCCATTCCAAGAGCCTTTTTTTTTTCCACTAGTGGGGACATAGTTTGGGGTCATATATTTATTTAGGAAACACAGGGAAAAAATAATTCTTCCATATTTAGAGAACTGTAAAGTACAAGGTCACATAAAGCTCAGTTTGGGGAACTGGTCTTATTTGTTAATAGTGATAGTAATTGTTTGAAGCTTGGGGAAAATGCTGAGCTGTTCTGCGTAGGGTGTATTTTCAAACCATGGGCCAGAGAATCCCAAAGACTCTGCACGCTGATCTTGGCCCCACGCCCTGGCCCTGTGCTGGGTCTGTCCTCGGTGTGCCTCTGTTTCCCACAGCATTTAGAGTAATCGAGGTCGGAACTCAGTTAACGCTGTTGAGTATCCTGTTATTGGCCTTTAGGTCATGTTGAGAAAAGTGTGACCTTTTCATTAATCTGAATCTTTCCTCCCAACCCAGGCGTGCAGCGTATTAACAGGGACTTTCCACTTCCTTCCACCTTTTGGATCTTTATAGCCTGTTTATCTCTTCATTAACTCTCACCTCTCTGAGATACTTTTTGAGAGTCTTTTTTATTTTTTTAGGACTGCATATGGAAGTTCCCCAGCTAGGGGTCAGATTGGAGCTGCAGCTCCCTGCCTACACAACAGCCACAGCAACACAGGATCCTAGCCATCTCTGTGACCTACACCACAGCTCACGGCAACGCCGGATCCTTGACCCACTGAGTGAGGCCAGGGACTGAACCCACATCCTTATGGATACTAATCAGGTTTGCTGCTGCTGAGCCACAGTGGGAATTGCTGCAGTCATTTTATGTATAATTGCAATCTTGAAACACCATGCTTAGCTTTTAAGATATCAGTAGGAGTTTTGATGTGTTTTGGCAACAGGTAAATTTCCCCCAATCAAGTATATTTTTCAAAAACCAAAATTGTCATAGAACATAATCATTAATAAGCTGAAACATTGAAATGTCACCAAACATGGAAAAAACATGTGCTTTACATTGTAGTTTAAGTGGAGAGTCTAGCTTTTGAGGTCATTCTGTCCTGACTTTGAAATATTAAGTGAAGGCCACATTATAAACAGATGGTTTGGATGAGTAGTATTCTGGAGAATACTGAGGAATGATTTTGTGGAAAATAATTCAATATTTTAAAAAGAACTTTTATTTTAAAACAACTCATTTTCCATCTCTTCTCCTGTAACTTTGTCTTGTTGACTGAAAATGTTTCACTAAATTTGTAGGCAAACATAGAGAGAGTGAAATGCAGGTCTGGAAAACGACACACCTTCAATGAAAGGAACAGAATGCTTCAAGAGATAGAACCTGGAAAGATCTCCAGTGTTCAAACTCTATTTCCAACAGTAGAAAAGCCTTGCTTAACTAGAACTTGGTCTGAAACTGAAAGAAGGAAAGCGTCTACGAAAAGCAGTGGCTACCCAACCAAGTTTGTCTGCCTGTCATTCAAGAATCAGATACTGAGAGACAAATGTTGGGTCCAAGGAAACATAGCTTTATTGAGTAAGCTGGCCATCCTGGGGAGAAGCTGGACTCATGTCTCAAAGAACCAACTGCCAACTCCCTAGGTTTTGCTTGAAGATTATATAGGAGGAAATGGACATTCGGGGTGGGGGGAGGCTGCATTTCTGTTTTCAGGATGATTGCGTTCATCACGAGAATCAAGTAGCCATCAAATCAACCTTGCAGTTAGAACGTGACCTAAGTCCTAAATCTGGACTTAGCGAGTCCTGAAGGGTAAGGAACGTGGGTGAAGTCTCAGTGTGGACCAGCAGATTTCCCCATCAGCCGCAAGCAAAGCTCAGTGAACCATAGACTAGGGGAGAAGTTGGGCATAGTGAACACACGACGGGTTTGCGGTTAGCTTTTCCCTCTG
Source organism: Catagonus wagneri (assembly GCA_004024745.2). Taxonomy (NCBI): domain Eukaryota; kingdom Metazoa; phylum Chordata; class Mammalia; order Artiodactyla; family Tayassuidae; genus Catagonus; species Catagonus wagneri. Next base: position 10,450,438 of record PVHT020000119.1, read on the forward strand.
GTGGCGGTTATAGTATCTGTAGTTAAACCCCAAATGTGCATCTATGTCGACACGTTAGCTCTGTCCTTCAGGGAGGAACTAAAGATTCTGTGACGCTATTGTGCTAATCAGTAACTGCCTGAGCCTGCTCTTTTGTGATTCAGGAGACTCTGGCTTTTCTATAAACAAGAGGCAGGGGACATGGAGAGGCTTTGGGACCTGGGAGGGGCCCCATGGGGCCTTGCTCAGTTTCAGCATCTGTGAATGAAATTTAGACTTAGAATCTAAAGTAACTTACAAAGAACTTACCTCTATTTTAGAGGATATAGACTAAGAGGATACTATGAAATATCCTGAAATATCTTGCCTAAAAAACCAGTGGAGACAGTTTGCTTTAGTGTGTGTCATGAGCGTGTTAAGGATGAAGGTGGGGGCTATTACAGAAAATCCTAGAAATATTTACATCGTCCCAAAATGTTGTGATCAATCTGTGAAGACCTAAATGAACTGTTTTTCCTAATAGGGAGATGCCACGTGCTCTCAGTGCTAATTGGCTCTGAGATTACCTATATTTTATTTCTAAACTGTGCCAAGGGTGGCAAAAATTTGTGGTCTTAATCTATGATATTATTCCTTTATTTAATATGCAACTTTGGTATTTTTCTTTTTGTGATGTTAGATGTTGAATCTTTTACTTAAATTATTTGAATTATCGACAGTCACTTCTATGATATTCAGATTTGTCCGTGTCTTTAGATTGAAACTGAAACTACTTATCATTCTTTGCTTTTAAATCATGTTATTAACTTCTTCGGATTAATGTGTTAATTTTCTCTCACTGAATGGCTTATTTTTCACAGCACCGGCTATAATTAGCTATATTTAGCTGTTCAGTGGCTATGACGGTACAGGATTAAAGGGACAAAGGCAGTTATTTAGCCCTCCAACTAAATTTGGCATTTGTTTTTTATGCTATTTTCTTGTCTTGAGGTCATGCCTTAGCAAATTCTGCTTTTCCAAATCTGCCCCCCCATCACTAGTGATCCTTGACTGATACCACAAATACTTTCAGTGAATGTATTACATACTAACCTATACTGTGTGTGGTTTTTTAAGGGACACTGGAGATATTTTGGTAGAACAGATTTCTGTACCATGGCGCTAACTCTGAGAGAAAAAAATGCAGCAACAAGGCAGAGGAAACGGAGACAGTGTTAAAGGCAGATGGGCTGACTTCTAGCTGGAAGGATGGCTTTGGATGACCGCAACAGGCCAATGCGTTTTTTTTTTTTTTTTTTTGCCTTTTGTCATTTTAGGGCCGCACCTGCGGCATGTGGAGGTTCCCAGGCTAGGGGTCTAATCGGAGCTGTAGCCGCCGGCCTACGCCAGAGCCACAGCAACGCAGGATCCGAGCCGCGTCTGCGACCTACACCACAGCTCACGGCAACGCCGGATCGTTAACCCACTGAGCAAGGCCAG
>PVHT020000119.1:10452895-10477494 GCA_004024745.2 Catagonus wagneri
GGGTCTAATCGGAGCTGTAGCCGCCGGCCTACGCCAGAGCCACAGCAACGCAGGATCCGAGCCGCGTCTGCGACCTACACCACAGCTCACGGCAACGCCGGATCGTTAACCCACTGAGCAAGGCCAGGGATCGAACCCGCAACCTCATGGTTCCTAGTCGGATTCGTTAACCGCTGCGCCACGACGGGAACTCCCCAATGCGTTTTTGAAACATGCAATCCACACGTAAGCATTTCCTACTGCTCCAGCAGTTATCAGTAATTGACCTGCAGCAGAGAAACCATTCCTAGTAGCAGGAATAGGGCTGTGGTTATAGTAGAACGCCTTATGCTAGGTCATAGTCACACTGCAGTCCCATTTCTCAAAGGACCTGTTTACTGACACAGGACTGACTCCTGTGAAAGAATTCCACTTTGGAGCTAAACGTGGCCCTTGGTGCCAAGATCATAATTGACTATGTGTGCAAGGAGGCTGTCTTAGGGCTACAGCTAAGAGCGCCTCCTTCTGTTTAGCTGACAGCAATACACCTCCGAAGACCTCCGCGGGGAGACACCGAGGTGCGTGGAGCTAGCCTGCAAAGGCATGCCCATCCCCCCACCATCCGTCATAGAACTTTCTGGAACTGGCCTCAACGCGCCAGCCAGTTCTCCAGCTCTGGTCCATGGTGCAGTGGTTTCAGACCCCAGGACCCTCCTCTGTCCCTCACGACCCCCTGCTTGGCTAAGCTTTCACTCCCGGCTGTCTTGATGGTCGTGGTACCCTTTTCCTCACTCCTCCGCCTCGACCCACACGGTACCCTGGTCTTCCTCACCTTTGTCTCCGATTGTCTAAAAACGTTCCCTTTGGAGTTCCCGTCGTGGCTCAGTGGTTAACGAATCCGACTAGGAACCATGAGGTTGCGGGTTCGATCCCTGGCCTCGCTCAGTGGGTTAAGGATCCGGTATTGCCGCGAGCTGTGGTGTAGGTCGCAGACGCGGCTTGGATCTTGCGTTGCTGTGGCTGTGGCTGTGGTGTAGGCCGGCGGCTACAGCTCCTGTTAGACCCCTAGCCTGGGAACCTCCATATGCCACGGGTGCGGCCCTAGATAAACCAAAAAGACAAAAAAAAAAAAAAGTAAAAACGGCCCCTTTGGGGAAAGGGCTGCCTAACCATCATTGGCCTTCTCTTGATCTCTCAGCTTGCCTGGATCTCTTTCCCGCAGCACCTTGTAATTCCAGCCGATCAATAATTAGCACTTGCAGTCCTGCAGATTTCTGAAAACTCCGTGGCTGGTTTGGAGCGCTTCCATGAACGCTGGAGTCCTGTGGGGCAGCCGCAGGCAGTGTTTCCACCTGCCTTCCTATTTCCTGAAATCCATTAGACGCCTATTATCAAGCACTTGCAGTTCCTGCCTGAATGACCACCAACCCCCAGGCATCTTCCTTCCTCATCTGCTGCAGCCGCTGTGGTGTTTTGGGGGCTCATCTATTAATAATCTGCCACCGACCTTCCTGCCTCCGGGACGCAGCGGCCGTGGCTTCCGCAAGCCTTGGAAATTTCTCACGCCAGGCGGCTCACCCCTTTGCATCAAACCCATCTCCTCCTAAAACCGCCTCCCATCCCAACCTGGCTGAACCCCTCCCCCACGATCAAATTCCACGCTTCCTGTTTTCTTCTTCATAGGATCCTATTCCCGACCTTCGTAGTATTTTTCACAGACCTGATCTGTATATGCCCATACTGGCGTGTACACCGAATATATCTTTGAATCTCTCTGCCCATTCTCTGCAGGAAATGGCATTGGAAAAATTACGCCCAAATGCCCAAAATCAAGGTGAGAAATAGACCCTGTATAAGGAACTCTGTTCTGTTCTTTTTTCTTTTTTTGGACCATGCCTAGAACACGCGGAAATTCCTGGGCCGGGGAGAGAACTGCTGTCACTGCAGCCACCCCAGCCGTGCAGTGACAGCTGCTGAATCCTTAACCCGCTGCGCCACGAGGGACCAAGGAATTCTTTGTTTTCACGTGTTGAAGGACATTGAAAAGGATTCATGTGTGGCGCCAGCACACTCCTCCGCAGCCCTCTTCCTCGCTGCCTCGTTTTTCCGGATTTTCCCAGAAAGGTTTCCAGGTCAGACAAGGCAAACCTTGCCCGGAGCCGGCCCGGGAGCTGAGTCTCGGATCCGCCGCGCAAGCCTTGAACTTTCCGACTAACTGCTGCTCTGGCTTTTGTGTGTTTCCTCTGCCTGGAGCTGCGGGACCACAGGGGAGCCTCTTCCTCCTTCCTGGGTGTCCTCTCCAGGTGCCGTGTGCCCGCCAGGCCCGGCCAGTCTTCTGATTCTGCGGTACAAACAGCTGAGGTGTGGGTCTCCCCACCTGGGGGGAAAATGCCCAAGTGGGTGCACAGACAGAGGGGCTCGGCGCAAGGAAGGATGTCTGGGATGCCCGCAGGCCATTGGGTACCAGGTCCTCATGCCCATCCTGCGGGGGAGACCTCAGGCCCCACAGGGCAGGAAACTAGCAGGTTCTGGGTGCATTGTAGGTGCCCAGTGATGTTGGCTGGTGAATAGATGAAAGAACGATTTGGTGGAGTCATGAAGCTGCGGACTTGCATGGATGCAGTACTGAACTCAAACACTAGAGGGCGATCAGAGAAGGACTTTGAAGACACGGATGCAGCAGAAGTCAAGTTTCAGCTGTTTGCTGGGACCCAGGTTTCATTCTCGCTCCTGGTCTTAAATTCGAACATACCCATATATGGTGTGAGATCTGAACCGAATCTGATACAAGTGCTCTGTTTTTAATACAGATGACCCCTGCCATCTGTAGAAAAAATGGAGGAGTGCTGATGGACGTTCTCAGATAAATACTCGTTTGAGTCGAAGTCTCATGAAATTGCACCGTGTCATTAAACAGATGGCCTAGAATTAGCCCCGCTAATAGGAGTCAGAAATGACAAATGATAGACTCATGAAGGAGCTCAGGGGAGAAGAGCACGGGGCGTGAAGGGAGAGCGTGGTGCAGTGTGCCAGCAAGGGGTGCACCCAAAGTGAAGGACTCCTTTATGCTCTCACAGAGTCACGGGCATAACTCGCAAAACAGGCCAGGGAGGCAGGAAGTGATTCGGGGTAAGCGGAGTGAAAGCCACGTGAAGCTCTGGGACAGACTGCGGGGCCCAGTACGGGCATCCAGGGGCTTATTCTGTTTGACCTTCAACAGCAACCTTTCTAGGGGGTGTTTCCTTAGCTGTAAGTTGGAGGTGGTGGCAGGATGCACTTGACAGAGTTCAGGGACGGTGAAGGAGAGGACGCAGCAAAGGCCTTCGCCGCGCCTGACACGTGTGTGGTGAGGGTACTTCTTGGGTGGTACCAGCTGGAGGCCCTTCGGCTCATGGACCAAAGTTGGTACCGTTTGCCCACGTGGGACACTGCCTCTCTCAGGACTCTCTTTTTCTTTTTGTGGCCGCACATGTGGCCAGGCCAGGGTGCCGTCAGAGCTGCAGCTGTGGCCTGCGCCGGACCCTTAACCCACTGATGGAGGCCCAGTCGCTGTCTCGGTGAGGACCGTGTCCTCACAGAGACATGTCGGGCCCTTCACCCTCTAAGTGAGGCCAGGGATCAAACCCGTGTCCTCACAGAGACTCCAGGGTCATTAACCCGCTGAGACACAGCAGGAGCTCCCTGGACTCCCTTTTAATGATTATGCTGGGCTAGAGTTTTTTTTCTCGGACCGTTCCTCAGAATGGGTGCTCTCTGGGACCACGAGAGCTTCGTGGGAAAGAGTGCCCTTCGGTTCCTTTTGTGATCCTCTGCGTGTTGGTTTGCCTCGTGGGAGAGACAGATAAGGCCTCCGCGGTGGTTCATGAATGAGCTTGCAGGGCAGCGATGCTCCAGGGACCGTTTCCAGTGTGCACAGAAAGATGCTGATGGGAGAGTTCTGTGCGGAAACTGTGTGAGCGTTCACGTTTCAGCTGCATCCGCACTGCAGTTCACAGCAAATCCTCCTTTATTTGCTTCTCTCTTGGCTCGGGTTTTGTTGGCTCTGGCAGAGGCTCTGCTAAGCAAATGGCCATGCTGCCCTCACCGGGCGCAGGTGACCTTGAGGCAGAAGGAAGGAGAGAAGCTGAGAGGGCGGAACAGGCAGGACTGGTGGGTGGCTAACAAAACGGGCGTTCGCCTCTTCTTTCACCTTGAATCTATTAATTATTTCACTTCCGATAAAGATCTTTTGGAACTTCATTTCCAGATGCTTCAGTTAAAAATTGAGTTGACTCATTTTAATAAAAAAAGATGAGGGGAAAGCCTGCAGTGGCAGAAAAGCCATGATGTTTTGAATGATGAATTCTTACATGAACTTTAAAATTTAAAGATATCCATTAGGTATCACATATATCATTTTGAAAATAATGTCATGTCTTCTGTCTAAATTTGAAAAATGTTTCATTTCAGTGATCTGAAAATCCATATAATTTAGAACTCTATGAGTAAGAGTAAATCAGCATAAAATATAAAGAGATACTAACATAGCAGAGCCTTTTAGTTTCAAAGTCCTGGGGGGGCAGAGCTTGGCTATTGTTTTCAGCTGCATTCAGTCACGGAAAAGAGACACCCTCCCAAAACTTTAAAAAGCACCAACTCGATGAATCCAAGCAATCATTAAAAAATTCCAAATTGGAAGTCACCCTGAAATAAATGAGAAAGGGATTAATTTGAAACAACTAGAAAAATGACATGTAGCCAGGACTGGGTTGAGTTCAATTTAAAATCAGAACAGCTTTTATGTTTTACCATCTGCCCCACCAAGGGCCTTGTAAAATTTCAGCACTCAAATCTTTAGAGATTCCTGTATGAGGACAGCTTTTTTTTTTTTAAGGCCATTTAAAGAACATAAAACCAGAATAAATAACGTTGGTGCTTGTCCAGGAATTGAGTTAGCAATTAGCGATCTGTGGAAAGATAAATGGCATCTGATTTGGGGAACCAAGTATTCCCCCTGAACTCCGGCCCCTACGAAACCTCGTGGACGTCTAGCAAGGTTCTTCTATCTCTGCCCATGGAACAGATGAGCCAATGGTGACCGGGAAAAGCGAGCAGCTAGCAGTATCATCTCACTGGGCTCAGAGCTGGAATCAAAAGCCATAAGTCTATAAAGTGGTTTTAGGCATAACACTTATAAAGCAAAATAAGCAAGAAGCATGAAACAGAAACTGCGAATTTTCATGCTCTACTGAAATATTTGGGAAAGCTAAAGAGAAAGCAGGTGATATATGCTGATGGTATGCTTTACTTCAATAGACACGTGCATGTGTGTGCATTTTCATAGATTTGAATCAACTGTAAGCTTTAGTTCATGGGTATGATTGAACACGATATTTTTTTTCTTTGTGGCCACACCTGCGGCGTATGGAAGTTCCTGGGCCAGGGATCAAATCTGAGCTGCAGCTGTGACCTACGTGGAAACTGTGGCAATGCCAGATTCTTTAACCTATTATGCGGGGCTGGGGATCGAACTCATGCCTACGAAGCGACCGAACCACTGCCGTCAGATTCTTAACTCACTGTACCACAGTGGGAACTCCAAACACTACAGTGTTTTAAGTGCCCATTTTGTTGATTCTTCTGATGCTCCCCCTGGAAACAGACTGTAGCTTATTCATTTTACAGTCCGTGTCTGTAAAATAAACAAGCAATGAGTGTTCAATGAGTGAATGGATGCTTATAGGAAAAAGGAATCTTCAGGGAGAAAAAAACAAACAGACATAAGATGCCGATGGCACATAAAGAAGTACTAATATGCTTGAATCGTGGTTTTATTAAAGCTGATCATTATATTAAAATCTGTGATTCTAGATGCGATGACATATTTGGGCAATAGATATGAATGAGATAGTTCTAGTGACTCTGCACCATCTTGCCAGAGGAATGCCTTCATTTTTAAGAATTCTAGTTCATTACTTACTAGTTTAATATTTAACATGTGCCAAGAACTATAGTCAGGTTAAAATGTCCAGTAAGACACAGTCCTTCCCTATCTGGAGTCTGCAGAAGACTCCCAAGCAAAGGAATAAATCGCACATTTAGTGATGGATGCCACGTACAGGGGAGCTCAGAGGATGGAGCCCTCTGAGGTGTGAGGCGGTGAGTTTGGTTGGGTGGGGGCCGGGGTGGGGACAGAGCCACGACAGCTGATTCTCCAGTAGTTCTCCCTCGTCCTTTGAGACTTCAGAGCATGTAATGTAGGTCATCAGAAGTGATGCCGGTTTCATGTTCTTACTCTTCTGTTCGTAGACCCTGCCTCTCCTGCTGAAGGAGAAAAGAAACCAAGAAAGGTTAGTTCTTATTTTAACTAGGTCATGAAATTAAACTAGGATGCAACTCATGGAGAAGTAGCCGGGGTGAGGCGCTGATTCTAAGACAGACACTGAAGTGAGAAATAACACGGCGAGTTTGAAGTTTGAAGGTGATATGCTATGTAGGGAGGGGAGCTGAGCTGAAAGGGACCACAGGTAAACTTAACTAATGTTGTGAAATAATGTTTAGAGCTTGGAAAGGTTGGGGTTGATTATGGACACACTGAAAGCTCAAGAACGTTCAGTTGGACACACTGAGAATGGTTGAAGTTCAATTAAATTTGATAAAAATGTGAAACTACTTGTTTTCAGCCTTTTCTAAATATAGTGGGAAACATTTGAATGTCTGGGAAAATCTACATAATTTTTCTGGATTTGACATTCTGCCTGTAAAAGCATTGGAAATATGTAAATGAGTGATTGCATCCAAATGTGCTCTCATTTTTGGATATCCTTGAGACATTCTAAAATTTATCTTTACTCCTTTCCCCTCATTAATTCTTGACATTCAGTTAGTTATCATTCTTGCTGATTATGCAAATGTAAGTTAGCTTTAATGTGTAGCAAATCACCCTAAAACTTAGTGTCATGATGGAAGAGAAAGGAACACTTCTCTAATCATTGTGTGATGACAGTATTTCTCCAATATTAAAACCAGACAAAGACATTCCTAAAAACCATACATAGATGTCCCTGATGAGTATGAAAAGGAAAGATTTCAATAAAATACTAGCAAACCAAATCCAGAGACATATAAAAAGGATTATACACCATGACCAAGTTGGATTTATCCCAGGAATGCAAGGTTGGTTTAACACAATGTGCCATTAATGGGACAGAAGACTAAGACCGCATGATTATCTCAGTAGACTCAAAAAAGAAATTTGACAAAACCCAACAACCTTTCATGATAAAAATACTCAATAGAAGGAAATTTCTTCAACCTGATGAAGCGCATCTATGAAAAATCCACAGCTAAATTTATATGTAATGGTGAATGTTGAAAGCTCTATCCCTAAGGTCAGGAACAATACAAGGATGTTTGCTTTTATACCTTCAATTTAATAATGTACTAGAGGTTCTAGCCGTGGCATTCGGGCAAGAAAATGAAATTAAAGGGACTGAAATTACAAAGGAAGAAGTAAAATGATTTATTCTCAGATAGCATGACCTTGCATATAGAAAATCCTAAGTAATCCCCCCCCCAATGTTACTAACACACAAGTTCTATAAATTTTACGGGACGAAAACCAGTAAACCAAAAAAAAATAAACTGCATTTCCATAAACTAGCAATGACCAATCTAAAAATGGATTTAAGAAAACAATTCCACTTACAAATATCATTAAAAAGCATAAAATACTTAGGAATAGAGTTGACGGAAGAAACGCAAGATTTGTACATGTAAAACTACAAGCCACTCTTGAGAGAAATTAAAGAAGTCTCAAATAGAAATGATTTTGTGTCTGCAGATCAAATGTTTTAATGTTAGAAAGACAACGCTCCCCAGACTGATCTAGAGATTAAATGCAACTCCTATTAAAAGTAGAGCTGGCCCTGTTTTTGTAAATTGACAGCCTGGGCTTTAAATTGATAGTAAATGCAAGGAGCTCAGACTAGCCAAAACAATCTTGAGGAAGAACCAAATTATAGGATTGGTGCTTTCCACTTCAAAATTACTACAAAGCTATAGTTATCGAGAAAATGTGGTAATGGCATAAGGCTAGGTATGTGGATCAACGGAATAGAATTAAAGAAGTCCAGAGATGAATCCTTACCTAAAGTTTTTCTACAGACAAGAGGAAGGCAGAGGGTGGAGGGGGTCTGTCTTGGGAAGGCGCCACAGGGTCCTGCTTCGTTATGTTTTCATCCTTGAAGAATCAGTTACTGACTTTCCCCCAGACTACTTCTTCCTCCTCTCCTCTGCATCTTCCTCCTCTCTTTCTCTGATCCCACTCAGAACCTCACTTAATACCCAAACATCTAAAAGCTGGTGGCCAGTCTTTCTCCCTTTCTCTCGCATTGCATCTCACTTACCATCCTAACAATCTCAGAATCACTGCTTCCTGAGCCCTTGTTATGTCTGACTTGGACTCTTAGAAGAGCTTTTAATTTACTTCCTTGCTGCCCATCTTATCTCCATCAAATCTGCCCTTCTCAGGGTTTCACCATTTAGCGCTGCTGCTAAAAATCTGCTAGCCATTCTCTATCAGCCTCAAGAGTGGTCTTTATTTTGGGGCTCAGGGACCCATTTGAAAAGCTATGAACCCTCTGCTGAGAGATGGGGGCTGCAGATTAGATAAACCTGTGTTGAGATGAGGAAGCTCTTTGTACCGCAAGTGATGTCGTCGGTGACTGGTCCTGTCCGTCTCTGCAGGGTCAACTCCAGCCACTTCTTATCATCAATGCAACTGTTCTGGAATACCGGCTGGCTCCTGGTGGTCTCAGTGTGCGGCGCCCGTGCTGGGGAGGGGACTGGGCCTCCTGGGAACAGTCTTATTTTTTGGGCCTTTGTGAGCAATCTGCTCCCCTGAATGACACACACCCCTCAGCTTTGGTGATGCCCTATGCGTGGCGTTGTGTCGTGATTGCCTATTTGCTGTACTAGGAAATCGCTCTAAGGGCAGCGACTGTTCCATCAGTCACGAATGCACATATTTGTATGTGTGCATCTGCATAATATGTGTAGCCTGTCAGTCCTTGGTTGTTGAATGAACAAATGTAGGGTGAATTGTCTTAGCTTTATACACCTTGGGAATCTTTCTTTTGCTGTATCTCTTGCTGCTGTGTTAGGAACTATGACACTTTCTGTCACACTCGTAAAAGTTAGATATGATTTGGGTACGGTAAAATGCACACATCTTACAGCTCAATAAATATATATCTTTAGCTATTTATACTTGGATAACCATTACCCAAATCAAAATATAAAACATCTTTATCGTTCTAGAGTTCCCTGGTGCCCCTTTCCCATCAGTGCTCCACTTTAAAAAATTTCTGGCATCACAAATTAGTTTTACCTGCTCTTCCTGTAAATGAAGAATCATAATTTGACACCCTCAAAATATCTCCCATCAGCTTCACGTGAGACTTTTATTTCAGTGATGTTTCTTCACACCCATCGCAGTGTAACCTACCTTAAACCACTTAATTAACACCTTCATATTGGAATCTGGAGATGTGTGTCAGCATCCTCAGTACTTTGGAAATAACGCTATAATTTCAATGGCTTACACATGATTGCTAGCATATGTAAGATGTTACATAGAAGACAAAAGTCTATTAAACTTGCTCCATCTTAGCTGCTCCCTAAGAATCGAAAATTCCATTCCTTTCTACCCCTGTGAAGCCCGTATATAAAAATGTGTCCTTCTTCGCTCCATAGAGTCCTATACTTTCTGTGTGTAAATCTTTCCTGAACTTTCCTCTACATTTGTGGTTGATGAACCCACGTTGCGATGGCCGCCGTGATGGATTCTCTAGGGTGTGAGAGTCAACATCATCGTACCAGCATCACATTAGCATTTTGAGAGAAAGCCCATGTTAGACATAAATGAGGTTTAATAGGATACGGAAGCTGGAGGCCTTGCAGTCATAAATCAGTGTATCTCACTGAAGCAAAGAAGAAGGAGGGTGGGGCCGGGGAAGGGGTGGTGGATCACCCACCTTTAATCCTGTTCTCTTATGTCCCCACCTCACCTTGCCTACCTCCTTACCTTCCGCCCTTGGCGTCTCTAGGTCACCCCCTGGAGCAGCCTTGGTGGTGGAAAGGATGTACCTTCCTCCTGGGGTCCCATTAGCCTCACCTTATGTAGGCAGCGTTGCTCAACTCTGAGAAGGTTCTCTGGTCCTCCTTGTGAGCTGAAGTAAACCTTATGCAGAGGAGAGGAGAAGGTACCAGATGAGTCTGGAGAGGACATAATTCCCCAGCCTGGGAGCTACATTATCTCTAGCCTCCCAGACATGTTTTTTTTTGTAATCATCCTTAAACCAAGGCAGCTGAGGCTCTTTGCTCTGACAGTTCAGACCGTGTACGCATGCGCAGATAGTTATGGAGCCCTGTCCCCAACTAGGAGTGCTATTGCAACTTACTCAGAAGTATTTAACCTCTAAGTCTGAGAAATAATATAATGTTATTTATGAACTTGGATATTTCACTGTACATTTTTTCCAAATCACTTTAAAATACTGTTAACATTACGTCCCCCAAATTTAGAGACCACCATACATTATCCTTGGAAGTCCAAAAGTGAAATCTGCGACCGGGGAATTCATTTGGAAGGAGAAAGTCATCATAATTTACACTTGCCCCCAAGTAATCCTGTGATGCATTTTAAGGAGCCTTCCTAGGGAATATTGAGCAGGCAGATGAAAAAGTTTATTCTACCTTCATGCATACATGAAGAAGGCTTATCTTCCACTCCATGTCTTGCCTCTTCTCCCTCTTTCTCAAGTAGAGTAAATTACATTTTCCCAACGTTCAATAATCCTGCACTCAATAAAGTATTCTTTCAGACATTCTGTATAGTACCCCAGAAAGTGCTTTAGAGTAATTCTAATTTTTTGTTCTTCATTTGGTGACCCTTGTACGGTCTTTGATGTTTTGGACCTCACAGGAAATAAGAAAAGTAGAAGGTCTGCACCTCAAGTAATTATCTACCTAAAAAGAGGGTTATCATGTGATGCAGCTAAAGAAAAATTCAAAGCATTGTATTATCAGATGCTAGATTGACTGGTACGTGGAAGAGTGAAGAGAGGCTTCAGTTAAGGCCAGGACTTATTTAGAACACAATCAGTGGAGAAAGTTTGTAGGTTAAATGGGTTCAAAGTGGATATCAAAGGATGCATACAGATTAAGTGACTTAGTATGTATGTAGATAAGCGTGTATGTGTGTAGTTAAATTGTAAATAAGGACATGTCTTTTATGAGACTTTTTTAAATATAATGATTTTTATTTTTTCCATTATAGCTGATTTACAGTGTTCTGTCAATTTTCTACTGCACAGCAAGGTGACCCAGTCACACATACATGTGCACATTCTTTTTTCTCAACATTATCATGCTCCATCATGAGTGACCAGACATAGTTCCCAGTGCTACATATTTTTAAAGGAATTATATCAATTGGGAAAGTATGAAGGAGAGGCTCCAAATTTAATGGACTCAAAATTGCTTTCATTCTTTGCAGGAAAATTGACATTATCTTTTAGGTCATTAGGATACCTCAGGTAATTGTCTTCTACTTGACAGTTTGGTGTAGATCCTCCCAGCTGTCTGAGCCCGACTCCATCTCTCTTAATTAGGCCAACAGTGATCTCTCCTCTTCAGTGGAAGGTCAGTCATTTGCCTATCCCACCAGTTACAGGAGGCTGTGTACTCCTTCAGATGGATCGAAGAACAGGCCGAGGATGCTTAATTATTGTCATACATGTGCCCATATTACACGTGTGCACACACACTTAGGTGCATTCATACAAACATAAACTAATTTTTGTGAGTGTCCCTTGCTCCATTACAGTTAAGATGTCCAAACTCTTGTTTGCAAGATCAAACGTTGGTGGGGGGGAACAATATCTGAAAGTGGGCAAGTCAACCTAGATAGTAGTAACATATGCTAGAGGGATTTCAGAGTGGTTGTTAACATTCAAGTGAATAAATTTGCAAATGTTTTACACATTTCCTTTCCTAGATACTTAATTTAATTGATACTCATTAGTATTCAAAGCATCTCATTCTGATTAGAGAGGAAAAAAATTACACAGGGAATGTGAGTAACCAGATGCCCTTTTTGAGCAGTTAGAGCATTTCTTATAGCTTGCGTGTAGAGACATTATCTGTCTTTCTATCTGTCTATCTGTCTATCTATCCATCCATCTATCCTATCTCCCCATATAAGTGCACATATATACATGTTATATTACTCTGTATTGCATTGCATAAAAATTTCAGTCTTATGTAGAACAGTTTTAAAGTTGCATTCTTTTTCCCCTTACATTGCTGTTCTGTGAAAATATTAGTATAAATGCTGATGAGTAATTTCCTGCCTTTATATTACCTATTCACGTTTAGACACTAAAGCAGGGCTTTAGTCATTTGCCTATCCCATCAGTTACAGGAGGCTGTGCACTCTTTCACAGGAGGAGTACGTGATGTAGAGGATGGTCTACATTGCCTTCTGCTTTCTTTCTAGCCACAAATATCTGTGTTGTAAATTCCCTCTTCCGTTAGCCCCACAGTTACCTACATGTAACCTATGTGTCCAGTTGTTCTGGAAGGAGACTTGTGAGCTGTTTGAGGGCGAGAGGTCTTGAATCTGATAGCCACTGTTTGAATAGACTGGCTGAAAACCAAATCAGCCCCAATAGTCAGCAGACTGTGTTTGATGGGGGGACATGGTCAGAGAAGCAGGAATGTGATCAATCAGGCAAGGCAGGCTTGATCCCAGTCCTGAGGCACCAGGAGGTTGACTAGTGAGGCTGGCATTCTAGCAAGAACTATTTATACCTTTATTTATACCCTTTCTTCTTGGCAGCTCAGATCTTTCCTTCTCTGCGGCCTTCAGGAAAGGACCATGTAAGACTTGTAGGATCTTGGAGTTCCCTTTGTGGCTCAGTGGAATGAACCTGACTTGTATCCATGAAGGTGCAGGTTCAGTGCCTGACCCAGCTCAGTGGGGTAAGGATCCAGCATTGCCAAGAGCTATGGTATAGGTGCAGATGTGGCTCAGATCCCATGTTGCTGTGGCTGTAGTGTAGTTTGGCAGCTGCCACTCTGATGATTTGACCCCTAGCCTGGGAACTTCCATATGCCACACTCATGGCTCTAAAAAATAAAAAAATGACCTTAAATTTTTAAATTAAATTAGATTATTGTTCTCAAGAGAGAAAATCTTGACTCCATCTATCCAGAAGCGTTCATTATTTGTGATGGGCAATACTATAAATTTTTTTCTAGCGATTTTGTGAGGGGTGACCTGTGGCTCAAGGTCCCTAAGCTTGTATGCAATTTTCCTCACCAAAGTCTAATATTTTTAAGCCCCAGCCGATTCCCAGAGAATAAACAAAGATTACTTTGTCCCAGGTCTTGAATTTGCTTTATAAACAATTTTTGCATGTGATTTATAGCCTCATTTGGAATTTTTATAGCACCCTACCTAAACTAGTGGTGCTTGTAAGCTTGAGTTTTAATTTTATCATTTAATAAGTTGGGATAAAGTATAGAATTGCTATATTTGGGATTTAGCTGTGAAAAGACTGGCATAATAGACGCCTCCAAGTGGGACTTGAAATGGAGTGGTTTCTCACCTGTGAGCTTTCACTAGAAAACCTATTTCGAAGCTGTATATCACACATATCCTGTTTTTAAAGATGTTTAATAATAAGCAAGTGTGTGATTTTTAAATGCTTGTCTGTCACTAGGATCATTTCAGTTTCATATTTCATTTCCCTTTTTCTTTTTCTTTTTGGTCTGGAAGTAATTCAGCCTTATTTGAAAAAATCTGGTGTATAATGATGCTAACCTTTAAAAGAAAAAAAAATCATGAGTTTCTATTAGGATTAGCCTAAATGGTGAGCAGCTGCTGGTGTATAAAAGAGAAAAAAGAATTTCTTTATTATTCCAAATTGCTTTTGAAATACTATGTGTGACATTCGGGGAGAACAATTATCCATTGTAGTAATGCTGAAAGGTAATCAAATACTTGTGCTTTGTTAGTGTGTAAGTTTTGTAGTGATGGAAAACAGCTTCTTTCGAATGCATTATTTCATTTTGTACTTAACGATCATATTCTGCAAAATAAATTAACATTATATCTCATCCAATCTAGGCCTTTATTGCTAGCACCATCGCCAACTCTGGTCTTATATTTCCAGTATCAGAATCCAAGTACCTCAAAGTGGTCCATGAGTTGAGTTTTGTAACACTGAGTTGAATTTCGTAGAGTTGGGCAGAGATCAAGACATTTTAATCAGTTGTCAGTTACCATTATTATTCTGCTTTATGGAGGGAGGGAAATTAATAGAGCCAACGTTATTTTCTCTCAATAATAATGACTGTGATAGAAGCTACCTATTGTCTGATAATGATGGAGAATATAAAGATGTATTTCTGTGTGGTTAAATGTAGTTCTACCAGTATTTTGAGCATGAGTATGGGTTTCCAGAGACTAAAAGGTGAGAGAAACCGTTAATCTGGGGGAATTATGTGCATACGCAATTCACGCGTGTGAACCAGATTCTAAGTATTTTGATAAAGCTGAGAATAACTTTCTGGGGACAGCCTCCTTTGACCCTAAAGTGGACGGGCTCTTGCTCCTACATACCGTCTTTTGGAGGTTCCACAATTCCTGTCCTAATTTCTGCACATGCACTGTGCTGGCTTGATTGTCTGTATTTCATCAGAGTGTAAGCACTTCGAGGGGAGGCGTGAGATCATCTTTCCCAGTGTTCCAAGTAGCAGGAAACAGCGGCTTGCCAAATGTCAAGGGAATGGATGAGTGATAGACCCATTTGGTAATGAGCCCTTGGGGTGTGTGTCGGTTCTCACAGGGCACTGTGGTAGGAATTCTCCCAAGAGGAAGGTTTAAGTTACTTTATAGTAGACTTTCAGGGCTCATCAGTCGTATTTTTAGTAGCATATGTTCTTTGCCAACCACACTTCTCAGACTCTCATATATCCCCCCCCCCACTGAGTAAATGATGATTTCATAGAACTCACTTGTGTTAAGATATTTATTGAATATGTATTATGTAGAGGCATGGAATTTGCAGAAAACAAAGAAATAACATGTATTTAAGGAAGGGATATAGGTAACTTAGGCTACCGCTGTGTTAAGAGGAGGAAACAGGTGTATCTAGATGGATAGCACTTTCCCCAGCGAGACACTGGACCATGTTCACATAAAATCGTCATTACTGTGTGTGTATCTGAGGCCTTGTTATTGAGGCGGGATGAGAGAGCCTTGTTCTTTGTCGGATAACAGATATAAATAGTTACCGTTTTATTAGGAAACATTTCAGAACACACAAGGAAATCATAAACAATAGATTCCATAATCCTTGTATATAAAAGGTATGTTTTAGATGTATTTTTATTCCTAAAAAGCACTTAAAAATGGTGACTTGATAACAGCGCCTCCCAATAATTAATCGTGGAGTGGATGAACAGGTGAGGAGTACACACTGATGATGATGGCTGAAAAATCCTCGTTCTGATTCTTGGGAGAACAAGTGTGAGTGTCCGTTGCAGTCGTTTGATGTATATATAGCTAAATTCCGACTCCTTGTTTTGATGGCTCCTTCTTGTGCACCTCCAGCAGTATCAGCTAGAATTTGTGTGTGCTTTTTTCTAACCTTCAGAGTAAAGGTTAGGAGCTGTGCCTGCCACCTGTCGGTGAGGACGCTGAGGATCTAGGAGGCCAAGTCTCTTGTCCAAGTTGCACTGGGGTTAAGTGGTAGAATCTGGGTATGAACTCAGGCCATTCTGCTCTAAACCTTGAACCCGTTCTTCTGCATTGTACTATGAAAATAGAATGATTCCTGGGTGCCAATCTGAGTCGTGACCTTTGGCACATACGTTTAAGTTCTACAACCTTTGGATTTAATGAAGGCATGACTCTTCGAGTTCTGCTTAGGAAAGGAATCGAAGACCTCGGCTTCTGCCTTAGAGATGTACCTGTTTAACCCACTGTGTAGTTATCTTCCAAGGGTCCTCAAAATGCAAAGCACAAATTCCAGACTGTGTCAGCTTGTTTTTCAGATCATCATGAAAAAGTATTAATTTGGAAAAAGAAAATTAATTTCCATTCATAAGCCTCTTGCATATGACCTTTCCTTTGGCTGGTGTGGCTGCTGTGTCAGGAGCGTGATCCTGATTTTTATTGCAATAACCCTTGAAGGCTGCATATTCCTTTCTTTCGGATTCTAACTCTGACTTCCGCCGGTGGTACAGTGAAATTCACTGCAGTCTGCACAGGTAACAGGAACCTAAATTTGTAAAGCTTTGCCAACCCCAAGCTTTCTGTGGATCCTTTAAGTTTCGCATTCTGCACAGAGAACCAGAGATGTGCTGTGAAATGTCATGTAACATCTTCAGTTAGCAGAGGCAGAGCTAAGGACCTCTAAGGGGGGTGGGGGTTATTTTGAGACCCTGTCCTCGATTTCCTACTCACACATAGCAACTGGTGGCAACTAAAAATAATCAGCTCTGGGACCAGCTAAGAATCTGATCACATCGGGCTCCCGGACGAGGTGCGCAAATAAGATTTAGGGTCCCTCCTTCTGTCGCTTGCTTCTCTCCAGCCCCCTCATTACCGAGTTTGCTGCCATCCGAAAGCTCTTGAAAGGCATTAGCCGGGAGAGCCGCACTGCAGCACACCTCGGAGCCCAGCCGGCTGGGAGGTGGCTGCACTTGAGCACCAATTAGAGGGGGCGATTCCCGGGATCCTGGCACTAGGAGCCTGTCAATCAAGGGGCTCCAACAGCACGTGTGGCGGTGGCGACTCCGGCCCCGCGGAGGAGAAGGCAATCCCAACTCCAGCTGCTGAATGAGAATGAGTTGGAAGCTTTTTGCACGATCAGGGAACGGAGCCTCAGTTCAATAATGCATCTGGAGGTAAACTGTCACCTGAGTCGAAGCTCTGAATAATGCAGTTCCTGGGGAAGGCAGCGGTAGCCTTAGAGAATGCTGGAACCCGGAGCAAGATTCCCGTCTGAGATGGAAAGATGGCCCACTATCATTTTATCAAGTGCTGTAAGTAACCTTGATCTTTTGCTCCTGCACTTTTCTGTCTTCTTAAAATAGTATTCTCTGCAGATGCCAGATCTGAGGCAGGTCTTCTGGCATGCCACGTCTGCATGAGTGACATAGAGAACAGGTGACTTTGAAAGCTCTTTTACATGCTAAATGGATTTCCTCGGAATGCCGGGTTCTGAAATAATTCCACTGTGATCCAGATGCTGATAGTATAGAAATTGTTACAACTCCAGCTTTTTAAGGAAAAGGTACACCAGCAATTTTTAAAAAGCCATCTATAAAAAGAATTTTATGAGGATATTTCTAGGTACTGGCATATATTAATAAAGTGTTTGCATGAAAACTTAGTTCATTAAAATAGAGCTGAGGCCATTTAGTTCTTATTTTGCTCTCAAGTTTAACTGCTTATGTCTCCATCCAACACTCAACTTGAAAGCTTCACCCTGAGGCTTATCCTTGACTGTAAACTTTCGTCCTTGCATCATTTGCCTTGCTGCCCTCAGGGACTCTAGTGACATCTGTACGGAATGCTCAACACAAATGCTACTGTGGCCAAAATAGTTTGGCACTGGGTTTTCCAATAGGTCCACCAGGGGTTTCTTAAATGAACCCTGAATTTTTAACAGGATTTTTTGAGCCTGATAAAACCTGAACCTATACCTTCTCTGGATGGTTATAATGAAGAGGGAGACATGTTTATGGCAAACATGGCTTATATTTTTGTATTTTTTTCCTCTTGTAGCCCTTCTGAAAACTTCTGTACCTTTATGTCCTTGTCTTCAAGTGACAGATGACCTCTGTAGAAAATCGTTCGCTCTTCAGATGAGGCTTTTGTTGGCAGAGGACATTTAAGTAACATCATTCAAGGACCACATATTTGGAATGGATTTTGAGTTGTGCACTAAAGGGGACCTTAAAAAAGTCCTGATCATGGGGAAGAGGATAATATTCACCTTTCTCTTGTCTTTTGTGGGGGGGTGCTTATGGGAGTGAAAATGGTGATGAATGAAAGTAAAAATTCCCTGCTCCTCAGCACACCCTAGAGAGGCATGTTTTTGGCTTGCAGGACAATTCCAGCTCCAAAAGGAATTCACTTGTAAAGTCAGTTTGAGTTCTTCCATTAGTAATAATAATAATAATAACAATAACAACAACAATAATAATAATAATGTGTTAAGATGTGCAGTATCTTCAGGAATCAGGAGAAGGGTCTTTGGTTTTAAGCCCTGAAATCTTGGGGTTCTCGAACCTTTGGTGGCTTTTGCACTGCCTGTCATGTTTTACTGCACCAGCAGAATGGCGTTATTTCTCCTCTCTGTGCTTCTGCCGAGGAAAATCCCTGCACCGTTTCTGCAAGGACCCTGGGTCCTCCTTGGCAGAGTGCACATGCCTGGTGGAAGGCAGCCATGCAGCATGAGCAGAAGTAACAAAGGGACAGGCTGACATGACCTTGGAGGTTCAGGAAGCAGTTGGTCACCAAAGAAACATGAGGCTGCCCTTTCTTGCCTTAAATAACTTTTGTGGCAGCTGAATTCTCTGAGTTTAGAATTTCAGAAAATCGGGAGAAGTGATGAAGTCTGGCCCATGGAGAGGCGCTTGGCAGCCCAGATGAAATCTAAAATGATCGAAGAGTGAAATGTTCTAAATACCTGGAAAAAATGTTCTGGATGAATTTATCAGAGTAATCACCACCTTCTTACGAAAGATTCGACTGTGTTCTAAGCTCGGTGTCGGGCAGCACTCTAAAATGAGAAAGAGGCGTGACTATTGCCACGTGCTGACCTCTCTGGCGGAACGGCACAGCATGCTGAGGGAGTTGGGACACGGTGTGCTCTTGGGTGCCACTAGTCGACGGACATTTGTGTAGTCTCGAGCTGGGTTTTGAAGGATGAACAGCACATGGATGGAGACACGAGGGCCTTTTCAGAATCAGAAAGGTCTGTTGACGTGGATCAGAATCCACAGTGGAGGAGATGTCCCCACCCTGCGTCCCCTTTTCCTGAGCGCGAGGAGGCTCGGTCGGCAGGTGAGCTGGCCGCTCCGTCCTTCACGCTTCATTCCTCGGGGCATAGCTCGGCTTCTTCCTCACGCCTGTCTTTTTGCTCTGGCTCCTGTTTGTCAACACACCACATCCACTTCCAAGCTTGCCCACTTCCTGGGAGGGAGCCAGAGCTTCTGAAAAGGCTCGACAGCAGAACCACGGCTGGTCCTAGGGAGGGAGCCTGGTGGCGCGATGTTGGGACACCAGCGAAAAGTGCCTGCAAGGAACTTTTACTGTCTAGGGACACGTTCAGTATTTAGTGTTAAAGCAGGTAGATACTGTCCAGGTGTTTCTACCATATAGGTCTAGACACACACACACACACACACACACACACACACATATACGGTATGTATCTGTATGTGCTGAAAGGTCTAGGTGCAAATTTCAACAGTAGCTAACTCTGTCTTAGGATATATCAGGTATTATAATTTAATTAGCTATAATTAGTTTCTATAATGGCAATTATAATCACCCATTAGAGTTATAACCAATTATGATTCAATACTTACATGTAAATATTTACATATAGTTACTATGACCAGTTAAATGTATAGTTATGTATATGATCATTATAGTTGTCATGAATTTTGTAAACTCTCTTATATGTGAAAAATTATCTGCAGTGGGCATGTTTTACTATCAGAAAAACAAAACTTTAAGGGAGTTCCTGTCGTGGGGCGCAGTGGAAACAAAACCAGCTGGTATCTGTGAGGATGCGGGTTCGATCCCTGGCCTTGCTCAGTGGGTCGGGGATCCGGTGTTGCCGTGAACTGTGGTGTAGGTCACAGACACGGCTTGGATCCTGTGTTGCTGTGGTGTAGGTTGGCAACTGCAGCTCCGATCTGACTTCTAGTCTGGGAACCTCCTTGTGCTGCGGTTGTGGCTCTAAAAACCAAAAAAAAAAAAAAAAAAAAAAAGTGGAAAGAAAGACAAAACCTTAAGACCGTGTAAGAGAGACTGGCCAGCAGCCACCTGCTGTGTAGCTCGGAGAACTCTACCCAATATTCTGTGATAAGCTCTGTGGGAAAAGCACCTGAGAGAGAACGGATGTGTGTGCATGTGTAACTGAATCACTTTGTTGTACAGCAGAAAGGATCACAACCCTGTAAATCGATGATACTTCAATAAAATCTTAAAAAATGAAGAAAAAAAAGGAGAAATGAGAAATGGAGTTCGAGGGCGTCACGGGCTTCTCGAGTTCTGGTGTCTCATAAAACCTCGCAACCACACTTCGGACTTCCTCTTTAACGAACTGGAGCGGAAGCTCGCGGTCTGCGCCGTTAAATTCCCTTATGTGTCTCGGGAATCAAGTTGCAACAACCCGCCTGGCTTCCATCTCTCCGGGTTCAGTTCTTCTCTAAGGACACGGGGCTGGGGCAGCGCCCTTTGTAGTAGGAAGAAGGTTACAGTTCTGGAAAATGAGACAATAGAAACCGTCAGATGCAGTTCCCGCCTCCTCCGGCCGTTCCATCTGCAAAGGTGCCAACGTTCGAGACCCACGTGGCTCACTTCTGTTCTGTCCCCTGCATAGCTCCTGCTGGTTCTGTGGCTGCACCCCGTCCAGCCAGCCCCTCACTCCTGCAGCCCCACTCCCTCCCCCGCCCCATCTCCATCAGTTTAAACACAAACAGTCCCCGTGGACTTCATATTCTTTTCTGGCCACCACCTCGTTTCTCTGTGTTCGTGGTCACAGGTTGACAAAATTGACACCCACGATCCCCGACCCTCAGCGACTTTTTTCCTCTCCAAGTTGGTCCATTCGCCCCTTCACTGAGTCCACTTCGGTTGAACCAACGTGATGTGAAAAAATCCAGTGGATGGTTGTCCTTCCGCGTGTGAGGCAATTTCTCACGTGACTTCACTTCCCCTTTAACAATTCTCAAGATTTTTCTCCTAATTCCTCTCTGCCTCGTTGCTGGCTCTCTCTCATTAGAGCTTGGCCCTGACGCTTTGATGAAATCCCTGGTGACCTCATCCATTCCTTCGGTTTAAACACCATCTGTATTTCCCCAAATACGTCCCTCTAACTCAGACATCCTCCTCCCTCCTTAACAGTGTGGGTGTCTTTCCCGGCTAATGAAGACAGAGCTAAGCGTTCTTCTCTTAATAGAGAAGTAACATTCCTTAGCTTTTGCTGAACTATTTATTTATAAACTCTTTCCTCTTGTATAAGCACGAAAACATTGTATTTTCATATTTTTGACTTCTATTATGAGTATTGATTCACAAAAGCAGCGTTGCAGAATGAAGTGGCACGTGCATCTTTAAGGCCTGCAGACCCTGCCAGCTACCCCATCAGCTCTAGCGCCGGGGAGTCCCACCGCAGCTGAGAATGCACAGCTCCGCCGCCCTGCCAACCCGAGATGCTGCGTCTCTCTTCAAATGCTGTCAGCTCCGTTGGAATCATAGTTTCTCACAAGGCTCTACTTTTATTCTGCTAATAACGAAGAGGTTTTCCTCATTGTCATTAGCCTTATCTCTTCATATCTGTTTTCACTTTTATGTTGAAGTATTTATCTTTTTTTTAATGGCCACACCCATGGCATAAGGAAGGCATATATCATAAGATATATTGAAGTATTTATCTTTTTTTTTTTAATGGCCACACCCATGGCATAAGGAAGGCATATATCATAAGATATATTGAAGTATTTATCTTTTTTTTTTTTAATGGCCACACGCATGGCCAGGAATTGAATCTGAGCCACAGGTGCTGCAGTAATGCCAGATCGTTTTTAACCCACTGCTCTGGGCCAGGGATCAAGCCCGAGCCTCCACGGTGACCTGAGCTGCTGCAGTCAGATTCTTAACCCACTGAGCCACAGCAGGGACTCTGAAGTGTTTATCTTTCTCTTATCAATTTTATGCAGTCTTTTATATCAAGAAATATTAATATTTTTCTGGATATGTGCTGAAGATAGCTCTCCTCCTTTTTCCTTTTGTCTTTGTTTTGGGTGTTGGTTGGCATCTAATCTTCTAATAACTGTATAGAAATGATATCTCTCTTTTCTATTACAGATTTTGGCTTCGTTTATTTCTTTGGGTTATCAGTTTTTCCTGAAGCTACACGATTCATCCCTACATCTTTTCTAAACTTAATTTTTATATTTTAAATTCTAATCCTTATAAAATTCAGATGCTTGTGTGTCGCAAGATGAGGGTCACTTTTTTTCTCTTTTCCATTTCTGCATGGACCATGTCCAATGGCTTGAATCTCTATTTTTGTCACATTTTAAATTCTTAAATGTACTTACATCTGTTCCCTGTTTCTAAGTTATATTGATCCATTTGACTAGTTCATGGCCATGCTCTGTTCGTTACTCTGTCTTTGTAGCTACTGACTTTAATATATCATAAGGCAAGTCCCTTCTGATTAACTTTTTCATATTTTTTCTTAGATATTCTCAAATATTTACTTTTTTCATTCAATATTAAAACTATTCAACTAGTCTTAAATTTAAAAAAATCCCAATCAGGTTTAAAAAAATTGCTCAGCAATTTAAATGTAATGGTATATTAGAATAAGATCAGTAGATCAGTAGGATCTATAATTCTACTAAATAAATAAATTTTAATACATTAACACAGTTGCTCCAAACTAATACTTACCTTTATGACAGTGCATTGGTAATTATGTGAGTATTTTGTATAAGAGTATTTTATGATTTTATCAGTATTATTTTATTGAACATTATATGTTCAATAAAAGAAAATTAGTAAAACTCTGATGTCAGTGATAAATGTAATAAGACTCATAAACCCAACACCATTAAGAACAAGATAGAAATCATTAAATGTGCTGCTAAAGATAAATTTTTCATGTCGGACATCTCTCTCTCTATCCAAATACAAATCTAATTATCTATTCATCTGTGTATCCATCTGTATTTTACGTTTATATCCATCCTTCCTGTGTCATCAGTTGTGAAGTGAAGAAGCAGAGTTGAAGAGTATGAAGTGATAGATCACTAAAGGATATGTCTGTCATTGCACAGTCGATTGCACTGCTCATCTATCTGGTTCACCTTATGCAGACCCCAGGCGTGTCATGGCTCCTTGAGCTCTGGTCCATCCGCGACAGACCTTGTGTGTTGCTGCACTGCTGACGCTGCATTATTAAAGGCTTGTCATTATATCTGGAGGGTTCCACACCCATGTCCTCCCTTGACATCTGTTATGCTAATGCGACACACTGTTTTCTCTTCTGTAGGTTCTTTTGGTGAGTGAAAGGGAACTCCTTATACTTTCGGTGGCTGATTCATACTTGGTGTCACTTGAGGAACATAAGCTTGTCATGACAACAGAACTGAGCTGGATCCATCAAGTTGGTTTCATTTTCCTTCTGCCTCTTTCATTCACTAATTCCTGTATTAATTACTTCAAGAAACATTAGGAGCTCCTAGACTTTTCCAAGCACTGGTCTAAGGATATGAGGAGAATAAAGCTAGCTGTGATCCCTCCCATGCTGAAATCCCATGCCAGTGCTGAGACAGAGTAAATAAGTAAAGAGAGGTGGACGAGTGTGTTTGGTATCAGCAACCGATGTGAAGAAAATTTAAAAGTTTTAAGAGCTACTGGGTGACCTAGGAACAGAACATTTTTAAGGGACAATTTAAAACAGGTTGTTAAGGGAGGACCTCTATCCACAAGTGACCTGCAAGTGATTGAAGAAAGCGAGGGAGGCAGAACATGAAGATGTGTGGGAAGGGTGTGACCAGCAGAGGGAACAGCAAGTGCAAGGACCCTGAGGCAGGGATGGGTGTGTGGTTGATTCAGAGAATCTAGGCTCTCAGAAGTCAATACTTTTGTTGAAAGTTTCATCAGTACTTCCCAGACGTCTAAGCAAGTGCTAGTTTTTATTTCAATTTTCTTATCTACTCAAGCCAACATCCCATAACTCCGCTTACCTTTACTTCCAAACTTCTTAGAAAAGTTATGTATATGTCCCTCCAATGTCTTGCCACTCAGTTGCTGCATTTTGGCTTCCATGCCGTTCCTGCACCGAAATGTCAAACTCTGTTTTTTGTTCCCCATTTAGCTCAAAATATTTGCCTCATTTGACTCAGTGTGCGCCTGAGTTACAAGGACACCTTTTTTGCAGAAAAGCAAAATGAGGGGAGACCTAAGAGATTAGAGCTGGTCCCTCCTAAAAGGAAGAGGAGATGAAGGGCCACTGGACAGAGAAGTGGTGCTATAGAAAGTTGTTTGCTTTTAAGACAGGAAATAGTTGGGTAGTTTTTAGTTCACCGAATCTACTGCCCCGTCTCTGGAAACTCAAACCCGCCTATGCCTCCACACCAGCCACTATTAAAGGCTCTGTGTTCAGGCTGTTTTGTGGTTTTGTGGTTTTCAATCTTTGAGCATAGCTTCATCACTTGAGAAATTAAAATCGCGGTAACAATGATAATGTTGGTGGCAAGACAGATTTAGAAGAATTTTGACAGAAAGGAAACCTTGAGTTTCACCAACTCTT
>PVHT020000119.1:10478494-10526159 GCA_004024745.2 Catagonus wagneri
TCACCAACTCTTAGAAACAAATTCATGCTAGAATAGTACCTGTAATATGACTGTTACAGGAGAAGGACCCTTTTTGTGCCATGCTTTGAAAACTTCTGTTCCCAACCACAGCTGAGCTATGCTTTCCTTTGTTAAGAAGTAAGTGTCATACACAGCTGCTGCGGAGTCCATTTAAATACTTCTTAAACTGCTGGGTTTTAAGTTGCCTCGTAGCTTCAGAAAACTATCCGCAGGTCATTATGGACAGCTCAGTAAATGTTTTCTCCACAGATTGTTGTGGTTAAAAAAAGCTAATTGGACCTTCTCTACACCTTAAAGCAAGATAAAAAAAAATGCAAAAGGTAAATTACGACATTGGTG
Organism: Catagonus wagneri; assembly: GCA_004024745.2. Classification (NCBI taxonomy): domain Eukaryota; kingdom Metazoa; phylum Chordata; class Mammalia; order Artiodactyla; family Tayassuidae; genus Catagonus; species Catagonus wagneri. Next base: position 10,478,855 of record PVHT020000119.1, read on the forward strand.
AATCAGTGTGCCTTCTAAAGCTGCCCCCAGTTTAGTTTCATTCAGCTTGGGCAGGTCTTCTGCTCTTAGGAACTACTTGGAAGGATAACTAAGAAGCAGGAAGCTTTGGGGTCTTTGGAATAAGAAAAAATGAAAGAAGCTTGCTTATTTATTATCTAGAAATGAAGAGTGATAGGAGAGCCAGATACAAATTAGTGGATGGTTTTAGGGAAATCAATCGGCCGTTCTTCATCCAGGCTCTTAGTAGAAAAAGAAGAGACAGTTGATGAAGTGGGCTGAGAGCAAATGTGAGATTGCTGATGGCTGTGCGTCTTGGAGCCTCGTGTTTCAGGCTTATAAAAGTCCACTTTGTGGAGTGTCACTGACGGGAGAAAAGCTCCTGCAGGCTGAAGCATTTCCTAAATTTCTAGTTCGTTTTTCTTTTCCTGAACAACTCTTCCTGTTAGGTTAGCTTTGGGGGACTGCGCTACACCCTTTCCGCGGGACACTCGTGAACGGAGCCAGTGCAGGGCTACACTTTGCTCCTTCTTCTCTGTTCTTGTGGGATCCTAGACGAGTCTTAGCCTCATCATTCTCTCTCCGGGGATCCATATAGCACACCGCCCATCATGGGGGATCCATATAGCACACCGCCCATCACGTACCAGCAAAGCATGGCGTGCACTTGTTCACTGAGATTGTCAACGTGGCTAATGTGGACGTGAAGCCAGCCATCTGGGGAGCCTCACCTGTAATTTGTGGGACCACTTGGGCCAGGCCTAGGGTGTCTCGTCTACTTTCTAGTTATTTTCATCTTTGACGTATCACTTCTCTAGGGCTTGACACTTGTCCTTGTTTGAAAAATGCAGCTGATATGGAGCTCCTCTTGTGGCTCAGTGGGTTAAGGACCCCGATGTTGCCTCTGTGAGGACATAGGTTCGATCCCTGCCCTCGCTCAGTGGGTTGGGGATCCGGCGTTGCCGTGAGCTGTGGTGTAGGTTGCAGACGTGGCTCGGATCCTGTGTTGCTGTGGCTGTGGTGTAGGCCGGCAGCCACAGCTCCTGTTAGACCTCTAGCCTGGGAACCTCCACATGCCGCGGGAGTGGCCCTAAAGTGACAAAAAGCCAAAAAAAAAAAAAAGAAATCAAAGAAATGGTCTCGATATATAACTTAAAAAGTTTGACAATATCATTCAATATCATTAGTGAAATGAAGATAGTATTGATTTTCTTTCTTTCCTTTTTTCTTTTTTTGTCTTTTTGTTCTTTTATGGCCACATCAGTGGCATGTGGAGGTTCCCAGGCTAGGGGTCTAACAGGAGCTATAGCTACCGGCCTACGCCACAGCCACAGCAACAGCAGATCCAAGCCGCGTCTGCAACCTACACCACAGCTCATGGCAACGCCGGATCCCCAATCCACTGAGTGAGGCCAGGGATCAAACCTGCGTCCGCATGGACGCTAGTCGGGTTCGTTAACCATTGAGCCACAATGGGAGCTCCTCATTTTCTTAAGAAGAATTTAAATTGTTTATTTCTCCATTTTTCAAAAAAAATGTTTCAGTGCAGGGTTACATGAGACAGGCATTGTCGACCTAAATCCTGAGATATTTTAGGACATAACACCTATATCTTCCCCAAATATAATTTCTTTGTACTATTTTTTGCTTTGCAAAGAAGAATATGGACCCACAGCTTGATTGCCAGGATGTTAAGATCTAGCACTTTTTAAAAAGACTTCAGTGCTTTCAAAGAGTGTTTTTTTAAGGCTCTGGGGGAGTATATTGAAACTGATTATACTCTTGTCTTTGAAAATCCTCACTGTTCCTTTGTTTCATTGTCATTGTATATGCAGTAAAAATACCTCTGGAAGCATGTTATAACAATTGATTCTGAGAATGAAGTTTCTGGTAGGAGAGTTTTTGGGTGCATCAATATAATTGTATGTATGTGTTGCTCATGCAACATCCATGTGTAAGCATGTTAACCTCCTTCCCAGACAACTACTTTCCTGAAGTTCTTAGAAGACATTTGTATGAGGTGGAATAAACAGTAAGTCTGCAACTACATTTTCCCCAAAAGACTTATGTGTACATTTTTAAATCTCCTGTGATGCAGCCCTTTGTGTCTTATTCTCTTTTTCCCCCCACTTCTTTTATTGTGGTAAAAAAAGAAAAAGCAAAACATGGAAAATAAAATTTACCATCTTAACCATTTTTTTTTTTTTTTTTTTTGCTTTTTAGGGATGTACCCACAGCATTAGGAGATTCCCAGGTTAGGGGTTGAATCAGAGCTACAGCTGCCAGCCTACACCCAGCCACAGCAATGCCAGATCTGAGCCGCATCTGCGACCTACACCACAGCTCATGGCAATGTTGGATTCTTAACCCACTGAGCGAGGCCAGGGATCGAACCTGTGTCCTCGTGGGTGCTAGTCGGATTTGATCCCACTGAGCCACGGTGGGAACTCCCCCACCCTAACCATTTTAAAGTGTCCAGTTTAACAGTGGGAGCATATTTACTTTCCTGTGCCACGGATGCAAAATGTTTTCATCCCTAAAATCTGATTCCCTATCCCCATTAAACAACTCCTTCTTTCCTTCTTCCCCTAGCTCCTGGTAAGCACCATTCTACTTTTGTTACAGAAACAAACCTGGGTCCCTTGCCCAACGTGCAGTAAAACCAACCCACTGACCCCAAGGTGGTGAAGGAAAGCACGGCATTTATTGCATGGCACCCAGCATGGAGAATGGGCAGTTCATGCTCAGAGGACCCCAAGTCCCCACTGGCTTTCAGGAAACAGTCATTAAAGGCAAGGTGAAGGAGAGGGTGGCAGAGTGCATGATTGCCCTGAATTTCTTCTATGTGGTAATACTCCCCAGAAGAGAACAACTCCAAGGGATTACCAGCCAGTACTCAGAGCAGCTGAGGATATGGGTGCAACACCCAGGAAAGGGGGATCTGGGCCTGGAACCAGGAACAATGTTGCTTTCTTCTTTTGTGTGCGTGCTGACTCATGATGACTGTAATTCTGAACTATCAATTCTAATAGTGGAGTCCTAGAATGTGTTGATTTTTCTGTGTGGGTTACAGTGTTTACAGTGATAACTGACTTTTCCCCTCCTCCTACCCACATTTTATGTCCATTATTTATTTTTCTTTTCTTCCCTGTTGATTAAAACCTTCATTTTGAGGTAGAATAGAGGCAATGACAGAGGGCCTTCCTTTTTCTAAATTTGAAACAGAAGATAAAGCTGTGAGGTACATTCACAGATGTTCTGAGATTAGCCATCCTTCCATTCCAATGACAAAATTCACTCCCCTCGGTTCACTTTGCTAATGTGCACACAGGATGTTTACATGTGCGTTTATAACGAGATTGATCTGTAACCCTCTTCTTTGTGGTGTCATCATGTCATTTTAGTGTCAAGTTTTTACTAGTCTCAGAAAAGGAGTTGAGATAATTTCCATATTCTCTATTCTCTGCAGGAGAGTTGGGGAAACAGAGAGGCTCCCCATTCCTTAAAGGTCTATGAATCGCTTGGGCTGTGGTTTGTTTGTTTGTTTAGTTGTTTTCCTTTTGGTGGTTAGATTGTAACAGTTTAATTAATGTAATGATTATAAAGCTATTCAAGTTTCTATTTTTTCTTGAGTCATTCTTGATAAGTTGTATTTTTCTAGATATTGTCCATTTGTCATGTCTTTCCTTGTCTTCCCTCTTTATTTCACTTATACACTTATTTTATTTTCTTCCTTTTTGTTGAGGTTCTTGTATTGTTCTTATCTAACTACAAATCTGATACTTTTTCTCATTGATTCTAAGACTACACTCATTTCCAATACAGACATTTAGAGCTATAAATTTATTTCTGTGAGCTATTTCAGTCTCATCTACAAACTTGATATAAGCCTTCATCAATGGTTGGTTCTAAAAATGTATTATTTCTATCATGCTTTCCTCCTTAATCTATACTTTATTTAGAATCAGTTAAGTCTCTGAATATATTGGAAGATGTGGCTTCACTCCTGTAGCTGAGAGTCAGTTCTCAACTGGGTTAAGAAAATGCCTGTCTGGTTCTTCAGTGTTTGTTGAAATTTGCTTTGCTTTGTGGCCTAAGACAGTCAATTTTGTACATCATTCATGAATTCTTGGAATAAGGGATCGTTCCCTGAAATTTGGGTGCATGTTTCTATTGATGTCCTTTAGATCAGATTATTTATGCCCTTAATAATTTTTTTCTGCCTGTTTACTAGTCATGTGGGCATAAAAATCCCCCACATTGAGTGTGCCTTGGCCACATGAAGATTTTGATCCTAATTGAGATGGAGGCATTTCTGGTAGTTGTACAGCAGAATAACTTCAGGAATTCATTTTCCTAGTGCCCTTGACTTTATTCGTTATGTTTTTGGTATGCTGCGGTGTAAAATCTCAAGGTCAGCCCTCCAAAACCAAAGCATGAGCCTACCAGGTTTTTTTTAATAGAGGTTGCTGATTTATTTCTAAATATAGAGATTGATTTTTTCCTTTATATATTTGATTTGCTGGCTCTCTCAGTTTTTGTCATATGGAAATGCACATTTGCTAAATGGGGACTTCTGGCTACGGTAGACGTCTGTACGTTTTTATCTAGAACAGCAGGTTTCCATACCCCCATTCCCCCAAAGAGTAACACCGTAGATCGGGAAATCCAATACAATGGTAAACTTGGCTACCCTGGGTCAGGCCAGATAATTTTGTGACGAAAAACAATTAAATGAGAAGTATGGTGTGAGCGTGCCTTTCTGTAAAAGCAGAGGTGATAAGCATTTCTCTATTCTATGCTGAATTCTGGATCTGGTCCTAATAATACATATGATATTCTGCCAGCAAGCAAATGGTTCATTAAACAATTTCATCCAACGACAGCAAAAGTATCGAATATATACCATTCCAGAGGCTGAGAATAAGCATTGGATAAACTTCCTGATTTTGTGGGCTTATGGATAAAGGAGAAAATATGTAAGTTTTTCAGTAAACAGCCCAAGTGCTGCTTTTTGATAAGGGAGAGAGACTGCACAGTGAATCTGCACCTGACACCACAGACCCCTCCAAAGTTAATTGAACATTTCGCCATGAGGCCTTTCTTAAGAGGGAGGAATGGGAGGGCAGCAGGACTCCCATTCTTGGCTGGCACACCGAGCATCATGGGTCACTCTGAGCTGGTGTTTGGTTTAGGTTTCTCGGTGACTCTGACGACCGCCCTGGGTGCCCACTGACAAGCCGGGAAAGCCATGGAAAGCCATGGGGTCCTGAGCATCCAAGTTAATCAGTCAAACCTGCTGTCATTGCCTCAACAGGTTTGAAAGTGGAGGCTGTCTCCCACCCATCGTTAATGAGCCCATGCAGACAGCCTGTTTGTGGCAGTGGTCTTGGCGTTCAGCACACAGACAGACTCCAGAGCAATTTGTCATAATTTCAGAAGCCCCGTGGTCCCTTTGTGTTTGGGTCACAGGGAGCGTTTTACGTGTAGCTGTTTGGGCCTTCCAACATCACTCTCACAAAGACTTACAACCAGTTTTATGAAAACATGACTCCAGAACGTTGAGCTTTTGTCAAAGGCTAACAAACAACCACAACTCAGTTCCCGAACACTGAATCTCCACCCTGTGTATACACACATACGCATGTCAAATCTCGCTTTCAAGAATCACTGTCTTTTTTTATTTGTTTGTTTGTTTGTTTGTTTATTTTGAGCCTTTATGGAACATTTATGACTGACATATAATCATCCCTTTGGCCTTGGACAAGTCACGGCCTCTCTCTACTTAGTTTTTCAATTTTTTATTAATTTTTTTTCCTGCCTTGTTTCCTTTATCTGCACAAGAGGGATGGTTATGCCTGACATTTATGAGGATAAAGCTTTGCAAAGCGTCCAGCGACATAGAAATGCAAATGGCCTTGTCACAACTTGCTGTCCTGTCCGAGGAGCAGAGCCCTTGTCCCAAGATGAGGTAGACTCTTACTCTACGGTCTTTCCAGACACGGCTTCTGAGCAGCCACGTTTCTGTGCAGGCAAAGCTACTTTTACTTGCCTGAGACTTAAGTATCTAAAGTCAAGTTGTCATACATATCTAAAGAGAAGAGCATATAAACAGTTCTCAGAACCTGTATTTGTCAGCCAGATTCTAGACTTTTTGGTGCTTTACCATTAATTTTCTGCCGATAGTAAAGTTTTAACGTAGTGGTAACTATATCATTGTCAAACTCAAGTTCGCTTGAAACCCAGTTTCATGTGCTCATCACACTGTGAGGCCAAAGAAACCAAAAAAATCAGAGTTTGGAGCAGAGAAGTTTTATCTCAGGGCTAAGCAAGGAGAACAGGTGGCTTGTTCTCAAGAGACCAGAACTCACTGATGGCTGTCAGTGCAGTTTTCAGGCAAAATTTGTGAGGAGCTCTGCAGGGTGTGTGCCCTTCCTTGGACTGGTTGGTGGGGAGGTAACAGGGTGGTGTGCCCAGAATTTCAGTCATTCACAGGCCTGAGCTCAGCCTGAAGCTACCATGCTTCATCTTGACGGGGGCCTTAGTTCCTGCAGAAGAACTCAGAGATCTGTATCGGATTGTTACATTTCCCCCTTCAGGAGGAACCAGGGCCCTGGTGCCGCCCCGTGCTATTGTTTCTGGTCTGCTTGACCTTTGTTTCTGCGTTCCCTCACTCCTCTGATGAGCAATTGTTTGGAAATCGCTTTGGAACTCAGGAGAGGTTTGGGACACTGAAACCTTCTTCCTATGGACAAGAAACAGGGGGCACGGAAAGGCTTTTGTACCCAGTAGCGTCCCATAGATTTCCGTCTGGTTTTGATACAAGTTTGGGATAATTCCACTATAGATGTCTGGGGTGGTGTTTAGAGGAAATAGAAAGTGATGATTTTCAGGTCCAGGACAGAGAACTCAGTTTGCTAATCATTATATTCATAAGACTGGAGTTCCCATTGTGGCTCAGCGATAACAAACCTGACTGGTATCCATGAGGATGCGGGTTCACTTTCTGGCCTCCCTTGGTGGGTTAATGATCCTGCATTGCTGTGAGCTGCGATATAGGTTGTAGATGCAGCTCAGATCTGGCGTCGATGTGGCTATGGTGTAGGCTGCTGCAGCTCCGATTTGACCCCTACCCTGGGAATTTCTCTATGCCGTAGGTGTGGCCCCAAAAAGACAAAAATAAATAAATAGATAAATAAAATAAATAAGACTGTAACAGCAACAATGCCATCCATGATTTTGAGTTGCCACGAGAATAATCCCCTTTCCTTTGTGCCATCTTTATACTTAACCATTGTTAGGTCTTTTAGAAACAAATACCACTGATCACAAGGAAGAGCGCTAAGCGGTAAATGAGTGGAAAAGGCTCGCTCTATCATACAAACCATTGAGAGCCTGCATATGTTCTGTTACAGTAGATTAACAGAGTCATCACATGCAAAACCAATTAGGCTGCTCTCGAAAACTTGAAGGGCTTTCTGCCAAAATTGAACTCGTAAAGTTTAGTTGGTATTGTTCAGTTAGACAAAGACGCTTAATGACATGGTTAAGCGTTTAGGTCTTTAAAGAAATAGGAAAGGAAGGGTGGTTCATAATTATGTTGAGCAAAACATATTTACATCTAATTATGTCATCTGTTTATTACTATGTAATCTTGAGTAAGACATTGACACTCGTGGTTTTTCTTGCAATCTGTAAAAAGGGTTTGTGGTGGCTGTCAAGTGTAAGGATGGCGGAATGCGTTTCCAACTTGCGTGACAGGTGATGATGCTTGCAGCACTTTCCTGGCTGTGGCAACGGTTCCGGTGACTGTCCCATTGTGTTTCTTTCAGGTTGCTTTCAGCTATGTAATGTTTTCCGATCCCATGAAATGGAAATTGACCAGTGCTTGCTGGAGTCCCTCCCCCTGGGCCAGCGGCAGCGGCTGGTGAAACGCATGCGCTGTGAACAAGTCAAAGCTTACTATGAAAGAGAGAAGGCTTTTCAGAAGCAGGAGGGGCTCCTGAAAAAGCTGAAGCATGGGAAGACTCAGAAAGTTCATTTTACCCTTGCTGACATGCTGCAGGACGCAATCATCCGTCACGATGACAAAGAAGGTAGGGACGTCCACCAAATCCTTTTCTGATGTGGTGCTTCATATTTTCTCTTTGCTGCTTTTTGATGAGGAAGTGGGGGATAGAATTTCTTTTAAATAGTAGAGGTTTCTTTTAACCGTCTTAAATATGTAGGAAAAAAACGCTCTTTCCTATGAACATAGTTAAAACTCCCAAGTCTCCTAGTAAAGATGAAAAAAATGCAAAATTTTGATAAACTGGTTGTATGTGTTTTTTGTTTGTTAGTTTTTTGCTTTTTCAGGCAGCACCCGCAGCGTATGGAGGTTCCCAGACTAAGGGTCCAATAGGAGCTACAGCCACCTGCCTGCACCACAGCTACAGCAAGGCCAGATCTGGGCTGCATCTGTGACCTATACCACAGCTCACAGCAACACTGGGTCCTTGACCCACTGAGTGGGGCCAGGGATCGAACCCCAGCCCTCATGGATACTAGTTGGGTTTGTTACTACTGAGTCACAACGGGAACTCCTGGTTGTATATTTTCTGAAAGAATTACTTACCTGTAAAGCAAACGGTTTCCTTGCACATTGTTCATTCATATTGTTGATGAACTTTGCTCACAGTTCAGGAGGCTGGCAAGCCTGAGACTGAGATGCTGGCCAAGTCAGTTCTCGATGAGGGCTCTCTTCCTGGCTTGTGGACGGCTGCCTTCTTCCTGTGCCTTCGCGTGACGGGGAGAGAGAATGCCCCTGTTTCTCTTTTCCTGTAAGGGTACTCGCCTCGTTATGGGACTCTATCCCCATCCAAAGCTAACTACCTCCCAAAGGCCCCTGAATCCCAGTATCACACCGAGGGTCTTCAGTACATGAGTCTGGGGTGGGGCATAAAAATCGGGCCCATAACAGATGGTCTCTTCACTCTATACTTGGAGCTGACCCAAGTGCGAGTTATCTGTCTGTATCTACCCCTTCTTTTGGGTCTCTTATCTACCTTAGAAAATTCCACCTGGGTACTGATAGAGCTTACTCTGTCAGAGGAAAAATACTAATTTTCTTGCAAATTAAATAAATTGCATTGAAAAGTCAAAGAATCTCTTTAAAGGCATTAAAACACATGTCTTATTTCTTCTAGAAGTGTATCTGGGAAAATATTTTCATTCAGTCATGGTAGTCATATTTTCATTTATTTTTAAACTACGTAAGTTGTCTGATGTATATGTTTATACAGTTGAGATAGTAAAAAATATTTTCATAAGAAAGCCTCTTTCCATTTAAATTATTGTTAAGCACTTTGCAGAGTTTGTATTTGTGGAAATTATTTTATCTCTTATTTGCAAGTTCTTGCCTTGGCTTACTGATATAAAGGATCGAACAAATGCTTTTCAACGGACATATTATTTGTGCTAAAGTTTGTATTATGCCATTGACAAGCAATTCAAGGATTTTTGTTTAACTTTCTAAATGTTGAATTTTTGTAAGTGTAAATTATATCTTCAACACTTTATTGTTCTTTTCTGGGGGTTGTTGATTTTTTTAGGGTGTAATCTGTCACTTTAATGTTCTGCATCACTCTAAAATGTGTTCAACAACTCTTTTCCATCTAGAAAGGAATATTTGTCCTAAATTTTTTAGAGGTTTTAATTCAGCTTTGTTAGAGTTGTACCATGTCAGGAAAAGGTAGCGGGAGGAAGTGTCTTTATGCAGAGAAGATTAAAATGGGAACAAAGTTCCTCTGTTTGAATTGTTGCTCCCAAATATCAGCTCATCTTTACTAATTAGTCCGCGATACGTTTTTGCTGAATGTAATTTAAGTGGCAGTAGGATGTCTTCATTATGCTTTTATTATTTAGCATTCTACCGATATTTTCTTTCTTTCTTTTTTTTTGTCTTTTTGTCTTTTTAGGGCCACACCCTAACCCCTGTTTTTCCCCAAACCCAAGCTTCCTGTTCTATTTTCTGTTCCCGTTAATGTCAGCACCATTCCCCTGGCCTTCTGGCCCAGATACCTGCAGGTCATATTGATTTAGTTGCACATTTGTAAAGGGCTCTACCTCCCCTGAATAATTTATGGGAAGTATCAGCTGTGTGTCTATTTTCCAGAGCTCTCTAAGAATAAGCCTGGAGTGCAATGAATGCTTCTCTGTGTTGGACGATCTACTGAAAGGCTGAGCATCTCCTTACATAGCATTTCATAAGTAAATCCTTAAGACCACACGTGTAGTCTTGGATCCAAGAGTACATTTCGTATCTGTCTCGAGGGTTTTATATCTGGGAAATGAAGTGAAACCGCAGTTAACTTTGAGCTCACGAGGACGTAGCCCAGCTCTTTCCTTGCATTTACTAGACTGGCACGGAAGTTAAAATTCTGAAGCAGGTGGTTGTCACAGAACTTTTAAATCTTAACAACGTATATGAGATTTATATGTATTTATTTAGTAGACATCTATATATACTCTAGGATATCTAGAGTATATACGAGCCAATTATAATTTTTCACCACTGCCGTCTAATGATGCTGTCTTTATAAAGATGACCTGTGCGCTCTGGCACTGTTTCCCCAGGGGAAGCCCTGGATTTCTACCAAGTGCAGCCACACTCTCTCCCTAACCTCCCCCTCACCAGGGGCACGGACAGACAGTGAGAAAATGAGACATCCCATCTGCAAATTTAAGCTGATACCTAGGGAAGAAATTGATACCAAGATTCTGCCACCTTTAGAATGGTGATCAGATCCAGGAGTAGGTACCCCATCCTTGTTCCCTCATTGCATTCATTACGAACAAAATAGGGTGAGATGTGTGTTAAGCCCTCTACACAGATAAATATGTCTGGAACTCAAAATGATGAGTATATACTTGACATGGAATGTAGGTAGACCCTCCCCCCGGAAGAGTTGGATTCAGCCAACGCAGATGTCTTGGGTATTAGAGCGGTGGGTCTATAAAGCAAATGTAAGCATAATCTTGTCTCTAAGAAAGACATAGGAGAAATGATCGTTCCCCGTGGAAAGACATAGCAATATACTGTTGTCTGTGTCTTCCACATTCTAGAGCAGAACCAGGCTTGGGCAGAGGGAAGTGGCCGAGTTTGTCAGAACCGTCCCCATCTTGACAATTTCACAGTGATATGGAACAGGCGTGCTCTAAGCTAAGCATGAATCTGATCCTCTAATTTGACCGAGCAGGGAGAGGATGTGGAAGGATGTAGCTCAGATAAGACGCTTTCTGAGGCAGACATGGGGATAAAAGGGCCACGTCTAGATGCTAAACAAAGGGCTGATCTTTTTGGGTCCAGGTGTATGTCTACATTAGAGACCTGAAAGCTTAAATGTGTATAGCTTGGGCACATGCAGACTCTAGCAACCCCGGGCTAGAATTCTAATTTCACGGAGCTCTCCACTGGACTATGATGCTTTCGATTAAAAGGTAACAGCTGCTAGGCAATTAAAAGTGCCCATTTCAAAACTGGTTATAAAATCATAAAGAGCTGGATATTAAGTGCACTTAAATTCTGTGGGAGTCTGCGTAAATTTAATGAGTGGCTTTGTATTTTACCCATAGCAAATTCACAGTCCTAAGAAGTATTAATTATTTTAACTGCTTGCTGTGTAGTCACAGCTTTACCAGGTACTGGGAGTAATTTAAAAAAATGGGGACTGTGTTTCATAAGCACCTGTGATCCAGGTAGAAAGATACACTCTTCTTTAAAAACCGAGCTAGAAATCTATCCATGTAAAAGGAATGGCCGTGGGCATTTGTTGGGGCGACGTGAGCAGCAGGTGAGTCTGAAACTCTGCTCCCTGGGAAACTTTTAGAGCTCGGTAGGAGCAAAGGAAGGAACTTTTGGGCTGTGACAAACAGCTTGAGCGCGGGACCAGAGGCAGAGAAAAGCAGGTTTCTTCTAGGAGCGCGTCACGGCAGAGGCATCGTCGGAGGGGTCACCAGGGGTTTTAACTCTGTATTTGGGGGCGACGAGTTGGAACCCAACCCTAACACTTAGGAGTTGTGTTTCTCGGGCCGGGGCACTTTCTGCGTCTCCGCTTCCTGTTCTGCAAATAAAGTGGAGACGGAGGTGACCTGTGAGGACTGGTTACATCGTACGTGCGAAGCCCTTACCTCTCGCATAATAATTGTCAGCTCTAGGATGATTTGAAAGGGAACTAAGGGACAGGATTGTTGGAGGTCCCGTCGAGGCTCAGCGGTAACCAAGCGGTCCGTGTTTAGCGGTAGAAGAGTGCTTCAGGCACTTAGGAATCTTCCTATTCGCAGTGCTCACGTGGCCACCCTTTTTCTCCTCCGGACAAAGGCTTTTCCCGGTTATCTGAAGGAATGGCATATGGTGGCAAACGCATCAACAGGGCAGCATGGGCTTGAAGGTAGAAGCTAATTTTTTAGGTTTTATTCCCATTTCTTATCATTTTCTTACATCAGTATAAGAAAGACTATGGAAGGGAAATATCGGATTAAAAAGCACATTAAAAAGCTTAACCCAGTAGTTTGCATATGGGAGGGATGGGGCAGGCAGGTTCTGGGTTCTGGCAGGCGCAGTGCCTCGTGGCCTCCGGGCGTTCTGGTCGCACTCACCCGAGTCATTGCCGCAATCCGTGGGCTGGTACCAGGCAGACGCACTCTCTGATGACTTAAGGTGAGTGTCTACTGAGAATTCGTGGCAGAACCTTGAAATCTCTCATGTCTCTCCCTGCATACTCTCAAGTTTTCATTCAGTTGAAACCGGAAAAAAAAAAATTTAAGTCACTGAATTAATGCCGCGTCTAAGGTCTTCAATCCATCACATTTTACATAGTGTCGCTGCCGCCAGGATAAACCAGGAGTTCTCTGATTCATTGTGCTCAGAACGTTCTAGGAGAAAAGAAGAAAAAAAAGAAATGACTGATAATTTTCCTTGGGAAAAGGCGCAGTCTGTCAGAGGCCCAGACTGCTGCCGAGGGCCCCAGGGCTGTAGCAAAACAATCTGCAGACGGTACTTGCTTTTGCCAGGACGCCGGCCCTACATTGCAACGTAAAGCGTTTTGCAGGGGAAAAATGCAGATTTGCCATTTATCTGCCACGTGGTTTAGCGTAGGAATGGATGGAACAGAATATATCATGGCAGCTTTTTTCCTGAGGTTTTTCAGTGCACAGACAATTTCTAGGAAATGGACACTCCTAAATGCTGTTTCGTAAAACAGCACACCGGCAGCAAGGTCCAGACTCACCCAGCAGAACCGCTCTCTCTGGCTTTGTTGAGGTCAGCATTCCTCCGATTTGGTTCCCGCCTTCCTTTTCTGCAGCACAGGATCATCGGCCTGGGGAAGAAAAAAAAAAGAAAAACACATATCGTAATATTTTCCGAAGTCAAAGGAAAAGTCCAAAGCAGAACTAAGCTGTGTCGCCTTCATTTCCTCGGTCGCTCTGTGACTCGAACTCCCGAGAGACGCACTGTCTCCTTCTATCCTCTGGTGTCTCTGAAAACAGTCCTGTGAAGCTTTGTCCCCTGATTCCACAAAGCCTGCGACCTGCTTTATCGAGGGCCTCCCTGTCGCCCAGTGCCCAGCGTGGTGGGGATGGTTGGGGCCCCGCCACGGTCCACTGGAGCAGGCAGGTGCCATCCTTTATCGCGCCTCACTTCCCTGGGCTTCTAGACCCTTCTCCCTCCCCTTGGTTCTCTTCGCTGGTCCCCTGGTCCCGTCTCCGCAGGCTTCTTTGCAAATGGCTCTTCCGCTTGCCCGTCTTTGGCCTCTGTAGTACCCCCAAGACTTTGGAGCTCTTTTTTAGGTACCCCCCCAGGCAGTCACACTGCGTGCCGTCTGTATTCTGTGGTCCCGATTTCTCCTCCCAGCCAAGACCTGCTCCCTGGACATCAGACTCCCTGCAGCACGTCCTGTGGCGTCCTGGGCCACCTGCCCACCCCTCGCTCTCGGTTTCCCCTGACGACACAGCCTCCTCCCCGTCTTTCTGGCGCCGTCAGTTGCTCCACTCCACCCGGCGTTCATGGCCAACACCTTGGTGTCTTTCTCTAACTCTCTGACTCCCTTACCCTCCTGTGATCCGCGAGCACGCTCTGATGGCTCTACCTCCAAAGGGTGTTCATAATCGAACCCTGCTCAGCATGGCCATGCCCCTCCCTCTAAGCCCGCATCAGCTCTGGCCTGGAATTTACCGCACTAGCATCACTTTGCTAAGTGTTTTCCAGCAGCCAGAATCATCTTTCTTACACCTCGGTCATTTTCAGTGCCCCTCTCTGTGTACCAGTTTTCAGTGACTTCCGGGCTCACTTAGAAAGAACACGCGAACCCCTCCCAGGGGCAAGAAGACCTTGCAAACTCTGACCCGTGACCTACCCCACTCCGATTTTCTGATGTCATCTTCTCCCGTTTTCCTCCCGTATTCCCTCCCTGAGCCACCCCGGCCTTCTCACCTGTCCCCCCAAATGCCACAGCTGCTCCCACCGCAGGGCCTTTGCACCTTTTGTGCTAGTTCTGCATGAAGAAAGGAGTGGAGCCCCTCCCCAGACTCTCTCTTCAAGTCCCACTTCTCCCGCGTCCCCACCGCCTCTACTTGGCTGTGTCCCCACCGTCTCTAGTCTGGGTTAATAAGCGCTGGCCACCTTACCCTCCGCTTTGTCCTCCTTCCAACGCCTTCATTATCCACGAGCCAGGACCATCTAAAACACGAGTGTAATTTTCCCCTCCTCGCCTCAAAAATCTTTTAGCAATGATAGTACTTTCCAAACCCCTTTCAGGTGACTCGTCCTTACGGATCTTTCCAGAGCCATTCCTCAGTTCCGCCCCCTTCCCCCACCCCAGCCCACACCGGCACCTCCCACCTGCTGGCGGGCTCAGCACCTCGGCAGCTTTTTCTGTCTCACATCTAGACTTGAGTCCCACCCCCAGCCCACCCCCAGCCCTTTCTGTCTGGATCATTTCCACTCATCCTTCAGTTCCCAGCTTATTTCTCAGCTCCAACAGAGTTCTCGTTGTGGCTCAGTAGTAACAAACCCAACTGGTGTCCATGAGGACACGGATTTGATCCCAGGCCTCGCTCACTGGGCTAAGGGTCCGGTGTTGCCATGAGCTGTGGCATAGGCTGGCAGCTGCAGCTCTGATTCCACCCCCTAGCCTGCAGACTTCCATATGCCATGGGTTAGGCCCTAAAAAGACAAAAAAATAAAATAAAAATAAAATAAAAAACCCACCAAGCCTCAGGGTGCTTCCTCCGAGAAGCCACCCCTGCCTGCCCAGGCCAGCCCCCGGCGCAGCGGCCCTGCATCCCAGCCTCCGTGAGAGACGTGGTATGACATCGCATGTTGGCATCTCTGCATCCGGAGCTCACAGTGGGTCCTGTGACAGCAAGGGCCCGATCCCTGTTTCTTGTCGCCATCCCAGAACCTGACGTGATGTGGTGGCACCGCTGTGATATGTTATATTTTGCCTATTTATTTTGCAAGTTGCCGTGTCTCCACGTGGCTGTAGCCTCTGTTCAGTGTAAAGAGGCCGACAGCTCTTTTCATCTTATTGGACGTTGAGTTGCCATCTGCCTAGTCTAGTCCAGGGTTTGCCGAAACAGCCAGGGTTCACGTGTAGCATCTGGATTAACCTCTCCGAAACTCTGGGATGCAGGTCAGGCTTTGCATAGTGTTTCGTTTGTTGGGGTACCACTATCCAAGCAGAGAGAAAGCAAAATTCCTGCTGTGAGCCCATCAAGAATACTTTTAAAAACACCTCGAAGCTCTTCAGAATCCAGCTATTCTGTTTCTGGGGAACCGGTCCTCCTGTGGCCACAGGAGGAGAAGGCGTAATGTGGGAAACGCCCCGAACACTCCCATCAGCACTTCCTCTCTTGTGGATCCGCTCTGCAGACGTGACCAGACTGATTGCGGGGCGCTGGGGGGAAAATCCACGGCTTCAACAGGGGCCCAGATTCTATGTATCAATGATGTTGGAGCTTATATTGTACATTTGTATAATGATTTCTTTTCTTCTTCTCCATCTTCTTTTCCTTCTTCTCCTCCTCCTCTTTCTTCCTTTTTTTGGTCTTTTTAGGGCTACACCCATAGGATATGGAAGTTTCCAGGCTAGGGGTCAATTCAGAGCTGCAGCCACCAGCCTCCACCACAGCCACAGCAACCCCAGATCCGAGCCGCATCTGTGACCTGCATCACAGCTCACAGCAACGCTGGATCCTTAACCCACTGAGTGAGGCCAGGAATCGAGCCTGAGTCCTCATGCATGCTATTTGGGTTTGTTACCACTAAGCCGTGATGGAAACTTTCTTATAACAGTTCATAATAACAGTGATTTTTATTATAATCTCAGGGGTCATTGACAAATTCTCATGTGAAGGGTATTCATCAATGGGATTCTTGAATCTAAAGTGTCCAGCGTCTTTCTTATGACCTTTGGTGTCTTCCATGTGTTAATTTCCAAAGTTGATTTTCCAAAGTCTCGTCACTACTTTAATTTTTCCTTTTGCATTTTAAATGAAAAAAAAAAAATCACATGAGCAACTAAAACTACTTATGCCCAACGCTGCTCTGTTTTTCTTCCTCCCCACTCTCCTTTGCTCAGAAAAATGCCCCCCGCCCCTCACACGCCCATTTGTCAATGTGTGATGGGTTTTCCCAGAATCTCCACTCTGAAACCTCATAGTTAGGTTTGATGTTTTCCGTCTAAACTGAACTCGAGCATTTAACATCCACTTTCCGGATCCCACCTGCGAATTTCAGTAAAAGGTTCTGCCCTTGACCCTGCATTGTGTTCAGTTGCCTAAAAGGATGTTTACAGTTTTTACCTCGCTTTTCCCTTTCTCTGTTGCCACCTCTTCACTTCCGCTGCTGTGCGAGCTCTCCTTCACTCATGCATTTTTATTTGCTAACTCACCAAACAGCTCTTTTTATTGCATGTATGTGCTTAGGAGGGTCTTAAGTGCTAAGAAGGGTTAACGGTGAGCCAGAGCAGGCGATGATTGTTGGAGCTTTGATCCAGAAGGAGAATTCACCCCCTTGGTCTGGTTTTTCTAAACTTTCTCTGCTCTCATCTTTTCTTTCATCAAGATGTGTATATTTCTTGAGGCTTTCTCTGATCCATCTGTGTCTATACCTATATCTGTCTGTCTGTCTGTCTGTCTATCTATCTATCGATCTATCCATTTTGTTTTCTCATAAGAGATTCTAAAGCTATCCAGGTTTTCTAACTTTTGAACCAAGCTATCCAGATCGGTAGGAGTGAAGTTGAGAGTTTTAGAGAGTTTCTCCCCTATAACTCAGCTTCTCCGCATGGCCCTCCATCCTTTCATTATTCTGATGCTACTTTTCCTTTCTCCGTTTTGGGCGCAATGCCACCCCAGGAGTGGTCCCCCCGCCTCACCCACACCTCGGAGCTTGTCAGAAGCACAGAGCGGCAGGCGCCATATCCCAGACCTGCTGAATCAGAGGCTCTGGGTGGGAGCAGGAGGCTGTGTCTGAGCAAACCCTGCAGGTGGTTCCCATATGTGTGAACTTCTGGTCGATTCTAGAGGTTCCCACCTGGGCGTGTTTGTCGCCTTTCCTCTGGGGGGTCTCTGTGATGTTCAGTACCTCAGACCATCCGTGTGGCGGTGACAAGCAGGAATGGTTGTCCTGTCTCAGCTGTCCCCATCGACTGCGTGGAGAGCGTGCTGAATCTGGCCTGACAGCCGTCCCCGGACCCCGAGTATAATGGCTGCCTTCCTGCCTCGCCTAGTTTCTTCACTCTGTGTCTTATTCTTATCTCCAGCTCAAAATGTCTATATTCTAGCCATCGTTCAGGGCTTGAATTAAGTAACCTTCCCTGATTTCCGACGCTGAAATAATGACATTTCTCCTTGGCAATCACACAATGCCACCTGCTCGGTGGCATTTCATTCATGGACCTCCCCTCTGTCTGCCTCTGTCTGCATCCTACTATCGCTTGATGAAAATGTCTTCTCTTCTCTATTCTGTGCGGCTCAGGATGAGGTCATGTCTTCCCTGACTTTCTGTCCCTAGTGGTCACTGGTGTCGTGGTTTGGAGGAGAAAACCCCCCCAACCCGGCTTCCTTTCTCCGTGCTGCAGCCCCGAGCACAGGAAGATAAAGCATGACGGCTGACTTAGCCATGTCTGGAAAGACGAAATAAAGAAAAAGGGGAAACCACACAGATTACAACCCTGGCCAAACCCTCATGAGAAGCATCTACAAACAAGAAATCTGTGTCTGATAAATGAACCGCTGCATGCAGAATTGATGCCTGAAATAAAAGTCTCTAATTCCACCGCCGTCTTGTAATTCTAGAAACTTCCTTTTTTTTTTTTTTTTGAATACTCTGGAGCAACCTAGATCTGTATCTTTCTCAGTTGAAACTGATTTGATAAGAAAACAGGATTATCTTCTGGTTGAATCGTAGAGAGATAAGGCTGGATGGGAAACCTGAGCATTCAGGCCCTCGGTGTGTATCCTCTGAAATTCCTTTCCTGCAGGGACAAAGCGGAGGGGCAGCCTGTTTTCTGCCTCTGCCAACTCTGGAGGTGAAACCTGGCAGGGTTCCTTTCCTCCTTTCACCTCGCGGGATTGTCTTAAGGAGAAAAAGGTGTTATGCTCATTGCTCTGGGCCGCCGTAACAATATGCTCCAGGCTTAAAAATTAAGAAAAAAAAACTTTTTAAAAATTTTATTGAAGTGGAATTGATGTACAATGTTATGAGAATTTCTGCTGTACAACGAAATGAATCAGTTCTCCATGTACACACATCCGTTCTTCTTCAGATTCTTTTCCCATGTAGATGATCGCAGAAGTTTGGGTAGACAGACTGGGTGCTTTGAACACCAGAAATTAATCTCCTCACAGTTCAGATCAAGGTCGTTCAGATCACGACCCGCTTTGGTTTCTGGTGAGAGCTCTCTTCCTGTGGGCAGCACGTGGATGGATGGCTGCTTGCCTGGACCTCCCTCCGTGCCTGCGGGGAAGTGAGCTTTCTGGTGTCTGTTTTTAAAAGGCACCAATCCTATTGGATCAGGGCCCCACCCTTCTGGCCTCATTTTACTTTAATTACTTCCTTAAAAGCCCCATCTCCAAATACACATGTACGCCACAGGTACAGCCCTAAAAAGCAAAAAAAAAAAAAAAAAAAAAAATCCAAAAAACAACAACAACAAAAAAGAATGGACATCCCGATAATAATGTGAAGCTAGGACCTGCCATCAACATACAAGGTGAAGCAAAATGAGATAACACACACTGTCGCCAGTATGACCGGGAACTGCACCAGGAGACACAGAGCAAAAACAGCTCTAGGATTCTGAATATTATGATGCTATAATTCAGAATCGGAAGGAAGAGATGACAAGGATTGCTATAGGTTGTTTAAGGCCTGCACCGAAGAGAAAACCAAGTTCAAGATGCAGTGAGGCGTTTGCATCAAAGTAACCCCCTACATTTTTAGTTTCACTTTTGTAAAGGCCCAGCTTCCTGACACTGTATAAAATCAAGAAGAGAGCTGACAGCAGTTGGTCTGGATGATTTGGAGGTTTATTTGCATACGCAAGAGCCTGATGGCAGCGTAGTGAGGAGACAAGGTACATAATTGTGGGTACATAATTGTACACAATCCATTGCTTCCAGGAATAGAATCAACTTGCTGGGAGGGACATGGAGGTCGTAGGCTGTGGGTGGTTCAACTCGACAGGAACACCCAAGGTCAGGTAGCGTCTCACAACGATGCTGCTTATCCCACCTGCCAATACCGCTCCTGTGACTTATTTATGGATCTCATGTCTGGCCACTTCTCTAGGCTGATCGTATGAAATGCCAGTGGTTAACCGTTTTTTCACCGAGAATAGCTGCCAAGTTTATGTGGTTAATCGGCACCTTGGTTTCATTGCCGATTCTCAAATTACAAAGGGACTTAACATCACTTCAGGCTGAGTCTAGTAACAAAGATGCCTTTATAGTGAATGACTCTGCACTGTGGAAGAACAGCATGCAGCTAAGGCACGCGTGGCCTTAAGCATAGATACATACACAGCAAAAGACACCTGGAATATAAATCCAGCTCTTTGGTGGCTTTACTAGACTAACAAGTGTTCTACTCCTATGGTTTGATGAACAGCTGTGGCAAAAGTGCTGGTTAAGTCCCTGACCTAGCTGTGGCCTCAGGTTTGGGGGGGCTTAGATAATTGTAATAATCACACAGACTCTTCTGTGTCATCGAAGTTGATACTTTCTTCTCACGGAACCACATCAGACTGGGCGTTTCTTCCTGGAGTCACAGGCCCTGGTGCCGTTACTCAGTCCCCAGGGTTCAGGATTCCTGCGGCTTCCTAAGAGCTTGCTTTTGTCCATTTTAAACCAGTGATTTTCAGGCTACTTACGTTTCCGAAATTTATAGCTGGGGTGAGCGGAAAACACACTGAAGGCAGAAAGGGAGGCGGAAAACTGTTTGATGGATCCGAGCGATGTCGTTTCATCCACCAACAGAAAAATTAATCAGGGCAAATGTAAGCTCCAGAATATCAGCTACCGCCTTTGGGAGCTGTAGTTCATTGTAATAACGCGATGAGTCCATTAATAAAATCGAGGGCTGCATTAAGAGAAGCAGGCTTTCTGAGACGAGGGAAGCAGAAGGCCTGGGTAACGTAATTTAATTTGGGGGCCTTGGTGCATTTAAATACAGAGAAGCCCACCAGGACCCTGAGAGCAGTGAGGGGCCTGAAACCGTTTTACACGAGGATGAGGCAGTGGGGTGCGGGGTGTGTGACTCAGAGAAGCTCAGGAAGGACAGGACAGCTTAATTTCAGGTTTTGTCACGGAGAACTTATTCGTTTTATTTATTTTTCATTAAAGTCCATGGTTGATTGACCGTGTCGTGTCAGTGTCTGTGTACAGCAAAGCGCTTCCGTCACACAGATGTATACCCCCCCTTTCCTGGGTTATCTTCTGTCACGTCCTGTCCCAAGAGACTGGCTAGCATCCCCGTGCTGTGCGGTGGGACCTCTGTGCTTATCCATCCTCAGCCGTTTGCCTCTGTCACCCCAAACTCCTCGTCCACCCCACTCCCTCCCCCCTTCTGCTGGGCATCCACAGGTCTGTCCTCCGTGTCCGTGACTCTGTCCCTGTTCCGTGGATGGCTTCTTTTGTGCCATGCTTCAGATTCCACGTACAAGTGATGGCACACACTATTTGACTTCTTCTAGCGACTTACAGATGTTTTCACTATGGCATCTGCTAGGTAGAGAAGGCCAGGGGTTTGCAACAGAATTTAGCTCCGTGTAGGGAAGTGATTTGAAGAGAAGAGACTACCTTGGGAGGCGGGAAAAGTCGGCAGGTTGACAAAAGACTCTCGTTGCCGCGGTTTACTCGTCTGTGTAACAGCACCTGCATCATAGATGGTGTGAATGTGTCTCTGCAGTTTCATGAGCATAAGCTACACTTCTCGCTATTATCATTTTGTACATCCTTGGATCGCTTGACCTTTGAAACTCCTCTTGCTATTATCATGGTGTGATTCTACAAGGTCTTTATATGAAAATGACCGTGTGCCTGAATCGGAACTGTAGCCGCCATAAAATTGTTCTGGGATCCTTGAAAATCTCAGAATCAAACCTCTCATGAGTTTAACTTCAAATATATATTATTTTCAGTGCAAAAGTAGAAATCAGTTTAGACACAGAACAGTCTCCCAACTCCTTCCTTTCTCTCGAACGTTCCACGCAGTTTGCCATTTGAGGGGGTTGTGAAATTGTATAATTTTAGTAAAGAGCTTTATGAAAATATGTCTGTACAAAGATGATAAGTTTTAGAATCAGTAATGTGTATGTATCTTTCTTGCTGGGTGTTTATCTAACTTGAAGGCATCATGCCAGTCACCTTAGCATCTTTGAGTTTCAAGGTTCCTCCCAGTTAAATGGTAGTCATACTAGTTTATAAGCTTGTAAGGGTTGGACTATAGATAGATACTAGTTACATCGTAGCTTTCTTCTTATTAACCTAACTAGGGGTCACTGAAAATGGGTGTTATCATTATATTTATTACACCTCATAATTATTACAAGGAGGATATGATTCAAATAGTGCCATAAAATACTGCAATGGTTTTAAAACTTTATAGGTTATAAGCCTTAGGAACATAGAATGCTGATTGGCCATTGGAAGTCAAACTGAATTTTATTTTTGTGGTTTAAATGGCTTTCAGAACTGCTAGCCAAGTCATAGTTCGTGACTTGATTTTAAACATTTTTGTGTCATATCATAATTTTTATCACGAAGCACCTTTAAAAATAGACTGAGGATAATTGTAAATTTAATCATTGCGATGTGTGGGTTTTTTTTTTTTTTTGCCTTTAAATGTCACAACTAGGCTTTTAAGATCATACTAGCAAATGAATAGTTAATAATTTTAATAGGCCCCCAGATTTATCGTGAGGCTATATTACATTAGTTAAAATAAATCCTTTTACTTGAATGCTTCATAAAGACCTCTTAGTGAGTAACATACATTTTTGATCGTCTTTGCAAGGATTATGTTTGGTTAAGAATTCAATAAAATTTCCTTGTCAAAGCGTACCTTCGTTAAACCTAGGCAAATAACCTACATCCTTGCCTATTCTCTTTTTGTTAACTGTCATGTCTTATAATGTGGATGAAGGCACAAGTGCGAAGAAGCTCTGAAATGTGAAAGATAAAAACATTTTAGCGGCATCGGAGTTCCTGTCATGCTCAGCGGTTAACAAAAAGCAATAGCAACAAAGAGGTCAAAGTGGAAAAGCTCCCCCAGTGTGAACCCGGACTTGGAGACACGTCTGTGGCAAGCACAGCTCTAGGTGCTTCCTTTCGAGCAGAAAAGAACCAAGTAATTGAGGAACAATAGACTAGCTTGACGTAGAAGCAATCTCCAAAATGGGATTCTACATTGAACAACTTGCGGTGGGGACAGAAACTGTCACTGTATTTTCACAAAATATGATGAATGATGGATGTGCCTGAGTGACTTCACCAAGTCTGTCCACGAGCCAGCTCTCGGCTCACTTTCCACTGTTTTCTCCAAATATTGTTTAAAACCCACATTCTTAAGCTTAGTAAGTCCAGTGCCTTCTACGAGACACACTCCAGTTCTGTTACTGTAAAGGTCAATGACAGTGCCTCGTGACAGGGGCACTGTGAAAACAGAACAGGAATGCCCCTTAGGAGGTTTTGTGATGCTTCAGACTCTTGAGAAAGGACTGGAAGGTGAAATGCACCAGCAGTGACTCAACCATCTCTGTCTTCTCCTCAGCTTTTCCTGATTGCTGCTTTCTTGCATAATGATTCAAATAAATTCTTGCTATTTCATTTAAGTTATTTACATCTTTTCTTCCCTCCTACTTCCAAACTCTCTTCCTCTCCAAGAACTGGAAAGACGGCTGCGTGTAGACGTTGAACTCGTTTTTTAGCCGAAGTTCTTTTTCGTCATCTCTTGGTGGAAAATCATTCTGCTAGACTCTTCTCCTTAATTTTTTTGTTTTCAGCCATAACTTGATGAACATCAATAACAAGTTGAAATAATCCAGGAACCACCACCACATTGTCCTAATTTTTATGTTTGGGCCATTCTTTTTCTGGATTGAATTGGCCAGGCCAGAGTTATTTTGGATTTGGCTGTTCTCGAATGATTAGAATGGTCTCCTACCTGGTTTATTTCTTTTTCTTAAAAATTTTTTTTTGACTGAAGTAGAGTTGATTTACAACGTTGTGTTAGGTTCAAGAGTACAGCAAAGGGATTCAGTTTTATATATATATTCTTTTATACATGTTATTATATATATATTTTTTTCAGATTTTTTCCATTGTAGGTTATTACAAGATATTGAGTAGATTTCCTTGCATCCCACGATAGATCCTTGTTATCTATTTTATTATTAGCAGTTTGCCTCTGCTAATGCCAAACTTTCAATTCATCCTCCCCTGCTCTTGGGTTTCTCAGGAGGTGAAAGGCACACTGAGTGCAGGCTGTTCTCATTTTGGGGACTCGGCTGGAGAAGAACCCACTTCTAAGCAGACTGAGTTGGTGGAATCCAGTTTTTTTTGTAAGGACTGAGGACCCTGGCTTCATGCAGGACGACTCAGGTCCTAGAACCTACGTGGCCTCCAGCTCAGTCTGTTACGAGGCCAGATTGAAAGTGTCTCCAGGGCAGGTGCTGTCAAGACTGGGTCATGAAACTGATGTCCCAGCACTTTGGTTAGAAGTTGTCACCGGTCCTGCCTCTCAAGGGGAGAGAGTCATAAAGGAATATGGGTACCAAGAGGTGGGGTTATGGGGGAGTCACCCCAGGGAAGGCTTCCCACCTGTACTGCTGTGTCTTCTCCAAGACCGGAGCCTGGTAATAAAGGCCCGTGGTTGTATTTCTCTCTCCATTTCTGTCACACACACACACACACACACACACACACACACACACACACACACACACTGACCTCTCTTGATCGTTTGAATTCCACATCTATAAGGAAATTAATTCAAAAATTGTTTCATTCATCTAAACCTTTTTTTTGCTTTTTATTTTTTATTTTATTTTTTTAAATGCCAACTATTATATTTATTTATTTATTTATTTTGCATTATAGCTGGTTTACAGATTTCTGTCAGATTTTCCAACTGCACCACGTGGTGACCCGGTTACATGTACATATATGGATTTGTCACGTGTAATTAGATATAGTTCCCCGTGCAATACAGTTGGATCTCCTTGCTTTTCCATCATTAAAGCACTAGTTATCCCCATTCCCTCCCACCCCCCCACCCCTCCCCCGCCCCCTTGTCAACCACAAGTCTGTTCCCCAAGTTCGTGATGGAAACAACCCAAATGTCCATCGACAGATGACTGGATTAGGAAGATGTGGTATATATACACGATGGAATACTATTCAGCCATAAAAAAAGATAAAATAATGTCATTCGCAGCAACATGGATGGAATTAGAAACCCTCATACTGAGTGAAGCAAGTCAGAAGGAGAAAGACAGATGTCATATGAAATCTCTTATAACTGGAGTCTAAAACACTGCACAAATAAACCTTCTTTTTAAAACAAAGTTCCTTAAATGTATTTTATATTAAATGACATTATTGGCTAAATAGTTTTAAAAGGACCTTTCAAAATTAAGCAAATGAAATACAGTTCACAGCATTTAAACTCGTAAAACGTTCACAGTGTCAACTTTGAAGAAAAGTTCTCCTGGTAACATATATTGGCTCCAGTGTGCAAAATTATGCTCTTTATTGCATAAAGCTTTTCATTCTTACTTTTGTAGTGATTTGCAGTTTGAAAAATTAAAATTAGACAGTTAACTCAGTTCAGCGCGAAGGGTTTACAGATACACCCCATCATTTACAGATACACCCCATCATTCATGCCGAGCTTTATCCGTGCTGTGGGTTATATGCTTATTTTATAGGCATATTTTAACTACATAGTTCTTTCGATCTTGATTCTGAGTCCTTTTTACTTTTTTTATATCTTTATAATAAAACCAAAGGGAAGAAAAAGGTCTTTTGAAAAACAGCAACTAGAAGACACCTTTTGTGAGATCAAGTTAGAAGATTAAACAAAAACTCCCTTGGGAGGAAAAAACTAAGAACATTTTAAGGAATAGCAAGTTCCATAGGCTAGAATGTTACACAGTATGTCAAGGATGACCTCAGCACATGAAATATATTGGGCCAGTTTGTATAACAGGTGTCAGTCACCTTTTGTCGCACATAAACTTCCTCCTGCATGTCTTCTATAAATTCTGTTCTACAGTATTAAACCAATTTTTAAATTAAAATACTTGAGAATCAGTAGGGTTGATTGTAATCAGTAGAATTAGTATAATCATATTAGCGGAAAATGTTGGGTCTCTCTCTGTCTCACACACACACACACACACACACACACACACACACACACACAATCACACTGTAAAATGCCATGTGTGTCTGGCCTTTTGTGTGTGGGAGGCTTTATCTTGGAGTATTGCTGATAGAACGTGCATTTCTTTGGCTTTTCCTTGACGTAACCCTGTGTGTCCACTTCTTGGCTCAGTGCTGTACCACTTTGCACATCCTCTCTCTCTGCGTCTCATTGCCTCCCGTCGTCATCTCATTCCAAACATTTTCTGTTTCCTTTTCACTAATTCTTTAATCCCTTAATCTTCTAGCTAGCTGCCTATCTTCCCTGTCAACTGCACTCCGGACAAAAGCTTCCGATGTGTCAAATGTTTGAAAGTTGCTAAGTCTTTTTGATCCAGTAAAATTTAAAAAAAATTATGCTTTTCTTACTTTGGGGCTTCGATCTTTTTTTTTTTTACACACAGATTTTTTTTTTTTTGGCACTTAAAAATTTTTTGACAAGGTGTTATTAAAAATCCCCCTTTTTTTTCTCAGCTTGGGTATGTGATGGTAATCTAAAAATATTCTTTGATGATTTGAAAAGACAAGGTTCTAGTGAAGAGCAAAAATGAAACTTCTTACAACCTCGGGAACTGAGGTTTAAATCCGTCTGCAGCTGTGATGAACAATTTCTGTGTCAGGCCAAAACTCTGAACATCGCTAAATAATTGTAAAATGGTTTCTGCTAGAACAGAACTTATGTTAACTTCTGGTCTAAGAGAAATGATTAGGGTTATTTAACACACGGGGTTGGATAATGGGTTAACTGAAAAGCATTTTGGGGGGCAACATTTATGAATGACCTAAAGTAAGAAAGGGGGAACAAGGCTTTTCGTGCAGGTCTTTTTCGCAGCACAGCTTTCCTCCGCCTTTGGATTTTGGTGAGTTCCTCTGTCTTGAGTGGTACCCAGCCTGCCCCTGAGTAGCCACCAAGGTGATGAGAACGCAAAGGGCCAGAATAGCATTGAAAATCAAAATCACAGAGAGTTTTATTTTGTGCCATGGAGTTAATCAAGTGGCAGCTGAATTATTTTAACTGTAAAAAAAAAAAGACACTTGAATAGAGTAGGTGTTTTACGGATTTCCTTCTGAGAAGGGCAAAGCCTTCCTAACATAGAATTAATGCCAGTTAACATTTTTATTTGAGTTTCTATCTCAAAGTTGGCATTGAATCTGAGATTTACATAAAATTTGCATAACACTTTCCATAACAGGACTACTTTGGGTAACAGGACAGTGTCCATGTCAACTCATTTCACTTTTCTGTTAATAAATTAATACTCATAAGATACAGTGCTTCCGATGAGATTTAACACTTTTTTTTGGAATTCTTTCAATTTAACTATGGTTAAATTCATCATTTAACCAATAGTAGCACAGCCCCCCAAAACACATTGTGAAAAAACATGAAAATTGAGGACGGGGGAGTTTGAGCTCAGGTATAACAGTTCGCATTGACCTTTTTTTCAAAGCCCCAGTTGTACCTAATGTAACGAAGCATTTTTATATGTCCTGTGCTACCATTTTTTCCTGTTTGGAAAATTATGATTCCTATTGTAATTACAGATCTTGATTAGTTTTAACAGGGAAAGATATTAAGAACTTATTTATATAGGCTTTTCAGTTTACTTTCTCACTTGTTCAAATTAGATCAGCCTTTAATATTTACAAGGGACTTGCCCGATATTGGCGTAGTTCTTGTTTTCTACATATTTTCAGGTAAATGTTGGCCAGAAGAGATGGTTATATAATCCGAGTTACATGTGCGGTTCAGGAAAGTGTTTGACTTGACTTTATTTATTCCTTAGAGAAAGAATCTACTTTTTATGTGGTCTGCCAATTTTTTTGCCTAATAGATTGTATTTTAAATAATGGAAGGAAAAGGAGGAGTTCCCATCACAGCTCAGAGGTTAACGAACCTGACTAGTATCCATGAGGATGTGGGTTCGATCCCTGGCCTCGTTCAGTGTGTTAAGGACCCAGCGTTGCCGTGAGCTGTGGTGTAGGTTGCAGATGCGGCTCGGGTCCCGTGTTGCTGTGGCTGTGGTGTAGGCTGACAGCTATGGCTCTGACTTGACCCTTCCATATGCCATGGGTGCAGCCCTAAAAAGCCAAAATAATAATAATAATAATAATAATAATAATGATAATAGAAAGAAAAGCAGAAAACCATCCTGGTCTGATCTGAGCAGTGTAGAAAAGTAGAGAGGGGGAAAGAAAGAGAGAGACAGAGAGAAACCGAGACAGAGAAAGGCAGGGAAACAAAAACAGAAGTCCTAGCACAAACCCTTTCATCATCTGGGACTTGGCTTTCTGTTTGTGTGTTTTATAAGGACTAGTTTCATGTTGAGAACAAAGTGATAGAGGATACACGTATTCTATCATTTCTGTCACTTGCTCACCTGTTCCAGTTTCTAGGCAAATCAGTTTTATTTCTGATTTGAAGAGAAGTGACTCTGGCCCTCCACGCTAATCGTCGGTCATCTATTTGTTGAACATAATAGAAGAAGAGCCAGGACGGTTAGCACTGTCACGGTCTGAACTCTCAGGACCTCATGCGCTACGTGGGACAAGGCCCTGGGCAGAGGCTGACTGCAGGACGACAGCGGAAGCGCCCTTCCCGGGTTCGGAAGCAGAGTCGTTATTAGTGTCTCTCGGCTGAAAAACACTTCTTTCGATGACAGCATTTTGAAATATCTCTGAAGCCTGACTCATTTCACCCTTGCTTCTGCCTTTTTGCATTTTCCCCTCAGATTTAATAATGGATTTGTAAACAACATCCCAGATCCAGTACAGATGCTCATTGTAGATTTAAGCTAAATCAGACTCGGGCACCAGGAAGAGAGGCCTCTTGGGTGCCCGCTTTTCATGGGATGTTATTCATCACACATACCGTATATTTCCTCAGTTTTTCATGAAACAGAAACATTCTCGGCATTTCTGAGACCTACAGAGGTGTTTGGTATTGGTAGGCTTAACGGCCTCTGTATATAATACTAGATTTTCCAAAGTGTCTAAGATGCAAACTGAAATTGGCTAATTGAAATAAAGTATGCAACATGCAAGGACATGAAATACTGTTGATTTTGCATTTGTAGGGCAGTGCTTTCCTGTGAAGATGTAACCCTGACGGATAGATTTTTCTGGCAGCTTCTGTAGTCATGAGCGAGCATCTGGGTAGGGGCGGGCTCACTCTCACTCGGTTGTGTTGCCTGCTGAAGCCTCTGGCAAGTATTGAAATTGGAATTGATAACTTCCTAAGGGGCAGCATTTATCTCTCTCCCTTAATGTGTCACACGGTACATATTTTTCTACACGAGCTTCTCTGGGGACAACAGTTATAAATGCTTAATGGGGCGTTATGTCTGAGTATAAAAAAGAGAAATGTGCTGATTAATGAGACTCGCAAAGAAAGGAGGGGGTTGAATTAAGAACCTGGGAAAGAGCAGTCAAGGAACAACTCAGAGTGTGTGTTTTTTGTTGTTGTTATCATTTTTGTTTGGATGTCCAGATGAAAACTATAAGAAGCGCTGTCCAGGGTCCTGACAGAACCTGAACTGCTTTGCCGAGTTATTCCAAGTGGCCAGAAACTAGACCTATGAAATCAAAACTGTTCTCAGTGCTCATTCTTGGGGCTGAATAGAAGGCATTTCAGCACCAGGTATAGATACACAACAATATGTATTCGAATTCTATAGAACAGGTGAGTTTGATTACAACCGTTTTCTGAATACTTTTTCGGCCACGGGTCAGCAAGGTCCTTGAAGGAGGAAAGGAGGAAATGGGTTACGATCAACATTTGAGCAAACAAATGTCAAATAACTGATTCAGGATATCCAGCTACTGCTTTGAGAAGAACTGCAGATCCTTCTGAAATATAATTATTTCTTGTTTGTCTTCTGTCTTCTCCAACCCATGAGATTATAAGCTTTACGAAGGCAGGACTTTTTCTGTTTTTTTTCTCTGCGACACCCTCAACTTCTAAGACAGTTTTCAGCACGTGAAAGACACTCCCTAGGTTTTTGTTTCTGGTTCTGGAGGCACAGTTGGTTTGGGATTGGGGATTTGGGTCAGCCTGGCAGCGGGCATCTCGGACTTCTGGCTTATGGTCTCTAGGCTTTTAGTCAGATCCAGTTTTGCCCAAGCTGGGTGGGAAAGCAGAAATCTTAAACCTATGGCAAAGCAATATGGACTTCATCTTAAGTGCCTGAAGTCTGATGGATGAGAGTGGCTGAGATGCGCCTCCTTCCACTTGCTTCCTGGGTGTACCTCGTGGATTAGTCTGTGGTTCTCTTGCCAAGTCTGGAACCCTGAAGCAGCCCTGACACCGTTCCCTTACCCTCAGCGGGCTCTTCTTCCAGAAGGGTGGCTGATAAAATCCTTGAGTGTCCTGTCGAGTCCTGAGGACCTGATGCAAATCAGAAGTAACCCCTCAAGGTGCAACTGAGCCACTCACCTGAGTGTAGATTTCAGGCAGGCACTCACTGTGACTGTCGCCATCCGTTAAACCCTCTTGCGATCATTTTCAGGGTGGGACGGAAACCAGATCCGCAGCCTTTGGGGCATCGATTTCCACTCTGCCCCCCTTCCTGGGATCGTAATCACCGAGGGGCCTTGACCTCAGAACCTTACAGAGAGGAGTCCCCATCGTGGCTCAGTGGAAATGAACCTCACAAGCATCCATAAGGACACAGGTTCGATCCCTGGCCTTGCTTAGTAGGTCAAGGATCCAGCATTGCCGTGAGCTGTGGTGTAGGTCGCAGACGCAGCTCAGATCCCGTGTTGCTGTGGCGTAGGCTGTGGTGTGTTCGACCCTGAGCCTGGGAACTTCTGTGTGCCTTGGGTGTGGCCCTAAAAGACAAAAACAAAAACAAAAACACCCCAACAACTTATGGAGAAATGGTCAATGTCCTTGACCAAGTGAGTTTAAGAACTTGGGGACAGACGTTGGGTATTTTTGTGCCTTTTTTGAATTCTGCTATAGTTGTTCTAAAGCGTAGCAAGGGTTGAGAATCACTGGTCCTGACCTGAGCCCCCCCAAACCCCCCTCCCCTCCTCCCCCAGGCACGAAGCCCTCGACCCTCTCCTCTCAGACTGCGCTCAGGACTCCTGTCAGGTGGGCTTGACTAAATACATGCTTATAGAGGATCGGCTCTGTGTTCCGAGGGACCCCGCGGCTCATACAGCCGTGGGGGCTAAGCTTCTACTGTCAAATTCACAGGAAAGAAACTGCCGTGAATTGTTCAGTTTGCTGCTTCCTAGTTCCATTGCTCCACGTGAGGCATTTGGAGGTAATTTTCTGAGACTGTAAAATCCTTAAATCTTGGCAGGTTTTTTTTTTTTTTGTCCTTTTCCAAAATATCCTTAGAAGGACATTTGCACCAGGATCTCTGGAGCGATTCTTTTAAAATGCATAGTTTCAGATTCCATCCCCCAGACTCTTAAATCAGAGTACCTGGAGGTAGCTGAGAGTCTATGATTCTAAAGCGGGGCCAGGGGGGGATGCCTGGGTCGGGGAGAAATACCCTCCAGCGGCGGAGAGGCCCGTTCTTGCGGGAGAATACCCTGGGCTTTACCAGGAGCCTGGCCGCCCTTGCTGGGCTGCAGCCCGCAGCAGGCATGCAGGATGTCTGTGGCATTGCAATTTCATGGTAGAGCCTGGGAGGGGAGAAAAATGAAAAAAGTTGGCTGGGGAGCGCTGAACTAGGAAAAGCTATTGAGAAATTCAGCCTCGAGTCCTTGTAAGATATCCTACAGCTTGAGTTCTCTGTGGGGCAGGAATCCCTCTATTAAGCAGTGTTGTGTAAAAATAGACGTTTCTGCTTTTTATTTCACTGAAGTATAGTTGGTTTACAATGTTGTGTTAATTTCTGCTGTGCAGTAAAGTGATTTATGTATATTCTTTTCCGTTATGGTTGATCACAAGATATTGAATATAGTTCCCTGTGCTATACAGTAGGATCTTGCTATTTATCCATTCCATGCATAATATTTTGCCTCTGCAAACCCCTAACTGCCAATCCCTCTTCCCCTCCCCCCCCCCACCTTGGCAGCCACAAGTCTGTTCTCTCTGTCTGGAGTCTAAGTTTCATCGATAAATTCATTTTTGTCATATTTCAGATTCCACATATAAAAGATATCATGTTATTTCTCTTTCTCTTTCTTACTTCACCCATGTCAGGGCAAATGGCATTATTTCAATCTTTTTTATGGCTGAGTAGTATTCCATTGTGTGTGTGTGTGTGTGTATCTGTGTGTGTATCTTCTTTTTTTAATTTTTTTATTTTGGGGATTTTAGGGCTGCACCGTAGCATATGGAGGTTCCCAGGCTAGGGATCAAATTGGAGTTGTTGCTGCCGGCCTACACCACAGCCACAACAACACGGGATCTGAGCTGCATCTGCAGCCTACACCACAGCTCACAGCAATGCCAGATCCTTAACCCACTGAGCGAGGCCAGGGATCAAACCTGTGTCCTCATAGATGCTAGCCACATTAACCACTGAGCCACGACGGGAACTCCTGTCCTACGTCTTCTTAGTCCATCCATCTGTTGATGGGCATTTAGGCGGCTTCCATGTCTTGGCCACTGTGGATAGTGTTGCAGTGAACACTGGGGCGCATTCGTCCTTTTGAATTATAATTTTGTTCAGATATGGCATTTCTGTGGTGTTGATAACACAATTTCTATGTCCTTGTTTTCTGCTTCCCTTCTTTACTGACATATGGATGACATAAAACATAAGGTAAACTTTTTAAGGCATTTCTTAGAGGATTATCAGTTGTGGAAGTTCTCACACCTACATTTTTGGAAGTCCTGACATGATATTTCTGTTATCATTGGGGGAAAGAAAAATGACACTGGCTTTTTTGTTGTTGTTGCTATTCGTTGTAACTTCTCCTTTGGGAGTAAAATTAAACTTACAGAGCATACCAAGAATGCCCATATGCCCTTCAACCAGGTGGACGCCGTGCTAACATTTTGCTGCAGGACTTGTCCTCCCTTTGCTCCAGAAGATAACTTCTCAGGGTATCTAACTAGGACAAAATTTACAAGCCACGGTTATGTTTTGTTTCACTCTGCCTTTCCTCTGCTGATTGTAAGCGTAAAATCTTTGTGAAGGCAGACCCTCTGTATGAGAAGCTCACTGGGGTAGCCGTGGTTACTGTTCAGTCAGATGTCCACCCCAGCTCCCAGGGTCACCGAAGCACTTACTGTCATCAAGTTGCGACCAAGGCACTGTCATCAACGTGCTGAATGTCGTCAGTACAGATGGGCTGTGGTCATACCTACAGACTTCAAAGGACGATTGCTGGGTGGACCGTTGGGTTGGGTGATGGTGGGTGATGGTGGGTGATGATGGGGACATTCAGGAGACACAGCTTTGGCGTCTACGAAAGCTCCTTGGCAAAAATGTTATGATGTATTGTCATCCACTTTTACCCCAATAGCTGAAAATTTAGGGAGTGCTTTCTTTTAAAATATCAAATCCTACCCCGCTGCCGACATTTCGATGGAGTTTTGTGGCAGCTTGACGATGAAGCCACAAATATACAATAAATGCTGAATCAGTTCCAAGCCGCAATGCTATAAAAGGAAGCCTAGGCTTCATTATTCTGTTTGGTCCCCAGATGGCTGTTTTTCCTTGGGCTGTTTCCTTGCAGATTTTTTTGTAACAGAAAGACTCAGAGGGGTAGTGTGCCACTTCGTTTGCTTGTCAGTTCACACCGGCTTGTAACAAAGCTGCTATGAAGCCATACCTTTTTGGAGAAAGTATTTTGACTACATTTGAACGGCTTCTGACCAAATTAGTAATTATGAGGACAGTAACGTAGATCTGGATTCCGGCTGTTGTTCAGCCTTCAGCTCTCTGTGACATGAGACCTGGAGCACCTTTGCGGTTGAGAACACCGTCTCTCGCCACTAGAGATTCTCATGTGAAGTGAAGGAAGTCAGAAAGAGAAAGACGAATACCGTGAGACATCACTTAAATGTGGAATCTAAAATATCTACAAAACAGAAACAGACTCACAGACATAGAGAACAGACTTGCGGTTGCCAAGCGGGAGGGAGGAAGTGGGACAGACGGGGAGTTTTGAGTTGGAAGATGCAAACTATCCCATTTCAAATGGATAAGCAGTGAGATCCTACTTACAGCACAGGAAACTATATCCAGGCTCTTGGAATGGAACGTGATGGAAGATAATAGGAGAAAAATAATGTATGACTGAGTCACTTTGCTGTACAGCAGAAATTGATACAACGTTATCAACCAACTATACTTCAACATAAATACAATAAAATAAAAAAGAGCACAATCCTTGGAGTCATTCTGCTTACACTTAGTTTTCGATCCCACATGCTACCCTGTGGCTTGGGGACATGGCCTGATCTATGAGCCTCAGTTTCTTTTCCATAATTTAGAAAGCTCAGTTTTCTTATCAGTTGTACGGATACAAATACAATTATAGTATATGTATCATAGAGTTCGGATGGTTAAAGTAATATTTTTTTGGCTGCAGAAGTTCCTGGGCCAGGGATCGAACCTGCACCACAGCAGCAACCCAAGCCGCTGCCGTGATAATGCTGGATCTTTAATCTGCTGAGCCACCAGGGAGCTCCAAGAAAGTAATTCTTGTACTAAAGTACTGAGAGCAGTATCAGAGTCTGCAAACATAGAAAAGTGTGTGCTTATTATGCAAATGATATTTTCCTCATTTTGTCTTTATATTTAGGTACCTTACCATGTCCAGTTTTTAACCCTTGGTGGAGGCATAACCATAACCCTAACCCACCTTGGCTGTCAGTGTTGCTGGAGACCTCACGTTCTGGGATGGTGGCTCCTACTCCCGTTGTGTCCCAGGCTGGTTTGTCTATTCTGCATCCTCTGCGGCAGAGCCACGAATCCTCACTGCAGTGATTCTCCCCCTCACCCAAGCCTTCATTCAGGATTTAAACCTCAGTGGGAGCAAGAGGCCCTGTCCAGCCCTGTGCTGCCTTCTCCTATTGTCTCTGTCTGCTCAAACTGCTATACTAAATACTCCAGAACCTGGGTGGCTTAAAAATATTTATCTCTCCCAAAATTTTTTCCTCGTTCTAGAGCCTGGGAGTTCCAGAATCAAGGCACCAGCAGATATGTCTTCTAGTGATGTCCAGCTTCCTGGTTTATTGATGACCTTCTTCTCCTTGTGTCCTTGTCTTGCAGAGAGAGCTCTAGTCTCTCCATCCCCTTAAAAGGGCACTGATCCCATTATGGGTGCTCCATGCCTCTCTTCCAGATACCATCACCTTGGGGATTAGGCTTCAATCTGTGAATTGGCTTGGGGGGAGGGCGCAAATGTTCTGTCCATAGCACTTATCTACGGGATTTCCTTCTTTGCATGAAATCTTGTGATCCTCTTCATTGGCCACAAAATAATGTCTGAATCCTGTAGTGTGATGTAAAATATCCTCCACAACAGATTCCTCCAAGTCCTACACAGTCTTCCTCTTCTAAACGCCCTTGCTGTCATTTTTCTATCATCTCTTACCTGTTCCTTTTCACCCCCTTTTTCCTGCCTGATGAATTGTACACTCATCCTTCAATGAATATTGCTAAATTGTGTCCTACACTTAAGTTCAACATTTATAATCAGAGGATTTTGAGAAAATGTAAAATAAACCTTAAGACACATGTTCAGTGGTATTGTTTATGGGGTTTGTGATTTATTGTAATTACACTAGTAGAAATCATTTAGCAGTCCTCATGAAGCACCGGAAGGCTTGGTTACTGTGCTATATGTGCTGTTCCTTTAATTCCTATACCCTCGTGATGTGACTCCAACAATTGCCTATTATTCTACTGATAGAAACTAAGGCATAGAGAGAAGTCCCGTAGATTTTCCAGTGGGGCTTGGCCTCATACCTAAATCTGTCTAACCCAAAGGCCAGTGTATCCATGACTTATATTACATGTGGTTCACCACACATGCATGTAGTAGATTCTGTGTAGAAATATAACAGCATTTTACTCACATTTTCACTCGTATAATATATTATTCCTCGCTGTGTATAATATGAGCACACTGGTACAAGTTCTTTGCTAAAAAGTCTGCAGAGCACCAAATAGTCACTACTTTGAATAATTTCATTTGCTAAACAAATAAATATTAGGGTAAACGTGCTATTTTTCTTCTGAGAAAATCATTGGTAAACATAGTTAATGAACTTTCTGTTGGCATGAGCAGACTTAAAAATTAAGGGTAGAAAGTGTGTGAGGGAATGGGACATGCATCCGTTTACTGTATGTATGTATAGAGAGGCCAAGAAAGGCAGCAAGGAAGAGTGTCTACATATAGCAACAGAGTGGTTCTTAGGGACACAGTGAAGAAAAGAAAGGCAGAGTTCTCACCTTTCTGGAACTTTTCTCCTCATGGCTGATGAGAGAGACACCTGAGTCAGCAGATGAATGAGCCACATGATTCTGGATTACAAACAATCCCAAGAGATCTACACCTTTGAGAAGTTCTTTAAAAAAATTTTTTTAAGGTGAACTACTCATATGATGAACATCTAAGTTGCATGCTTAAATGAAAAAAGCATATCATTAAGGGAAAGCCATTGAGTAAGTGAACAGATGTGGGCATGCTTCTACATAGGACCTTCTGTGTGGGAGAGGGCTGGAGCAAACAGGTTGTAAGATCAACGAATCAGAGGAAGTATTGCTGTTGGTCAGAGAGAACAGGGGTGCATCTGGCCTCTTTGAGGAGTGGGATTTGGACAAAGGGTGCTCCAATTTCAGGAAAGGCATGTGGAGGACTCACTGGGCTGGTGTTGGTTGTCTCTGCTTGCACATGTTACACCCCAGTGTTGCAGGGGAGGGCTGAACTGTCCCCTCTTAATACCCACTCACACATCACCCAAAAGATGGCCTTCTCAGAGAGAAATCTGGCCAGGAGTAACTATGTCTGCCTTCTGTGGCGCATGGTTAGCGTTGGGCAGATGGTGACCAACTAGATATCTGAAACATATAAAAGATTTTGGGTGACCTAGAAAAGAAGATACATTCAGGTAACTTGCCGGATTATGGAGAAAGTTAATGGAAAGATAATATGCTCAGGCAGGTATGAGTTTGAGCTGTTTTGTACAGTTCTGTATAATAGTGGAATAAACAGTCACTGCTGGGTTTGTTAGATGTTTGTGGAAAAAACATTGCTGGCTTTTAATGGAAACTCTGATTTATTAACTTTCATTAAGTGTGGAAACTGGGATGGCATCTTGGGGAACAGCCGGGCCTCAGAAGTCCACGGCAAGTGGCAGATCATGGACACAGTCAGTCTCCCAAGGCCTGTGTCATTTCATGTCCTACCCAGTCCCCCTTTGCTGTTCAAATGGAAACACAGGTCTCTTTCTAGCTGTGCATTTATTCTGCTGAGTGACATCTATTTTGATCTACTTGACATTACTAATTTAGGTATAAATGGCTTTGGGAGAATGATGGAAGCAGGGCCAAGGGGTAATGGCATGAAAGGAATTTGAATCTGCAAAGCGTAAACTCTTGTTTAAAGTCAGTGGGTCCTAATGAGTTTTAAAAAAATAATAAAATTTAAGTGAACTAAAGCACACATGAACCGAGTGAAGTCCTTTCTCTCTTTTTATTTTTTTTTTATTTTTACTCTATCAAGGATGCATAAGCCAAGCACTCTGAAATACTGACTTGTAAAAGTGTGTTCCCCTTTCTAAATAATTTGCATGGCTGTTATGGACCATAACCTTGACAGATCTAGGAATGAGTTTCAAGGTGAAGAGAGAGGCTACCAATTGTAAATGCACAAAATGAGATCAGATGATGATTACTCTGTTTTCTTTAGCTTTCATGGCTGTTTGAGAGTTAGGTATTCATGAAAAGCTATACCTTTTGGTTCAGGGTGTGGAAGAAAGACTTGCTATAACTCTGTTCTCTTCTCGTTCTTTCAGCACTGCGGCTCCTGAAGGAGGTGGCCGACCCCCACTTGCTGGTATCTTCAGGACGGTCCCTGCTCCATCTGGTAAGACCTGTGGTGACCGCTAAGCATAGGTGACACCAAGGGGAAGGGGAACCAGTGAGGGGCTCCAGACTCGGTCGCAAAGTGCACATCGAACAGATGACGATCAGACCATGATGCGTTTGAAATGCACAGGCTTGGATAATGCTACATTAATACTGTTAATTACCTGCCTTATAGTTTGTAAATAATCCTTAGCAAGTGGAGTTTGAGTCTCTGCCCTCAAGAAGACACTTTCGAACAGGACTGGATTCAACAAATAAGCAAGACAATATTGTATCACTTCTAGAGGATTAGGCGGTCATCCTTTCTTTTTTTTTCTACAAGTTGTCTTTATTGTTCCAGTGAGCTTGTTCCAGTCTTGTTCCACTATTCTCCGCTTGAGGTCCAGATCGTATAAATGCGAATAACTTTACTACCTCCTTCTGGACACATGAGGGGAATGATTAAGGGAATAAACAAATAAATAACCATGTAAACATACACATATAACAGTTTCACATGCAAAAGATTTTTGCTGATTAAGTTAATGGCAAAAATTAAGTAAAAAGGGTTAGTCAATAATTACTCAACTTAGTAGTCTTTAGGACTAGTTTAAAGGTTAAAACTTGACTTTGAGAAATGTCAGCATTAATATAACATAAAAGTCTAGTTTAGAATTACCCACCAAGATTTAAAAAATGCTATGTTTCTTCACGATAGAGTGAACCTTGTTAAAGGAGGTCATGCGTGATCAGACAGACCTCCCTAACCTGGTACCAGTCTTGGCCTTGACTGCCCTCTGCGACCACCCCAGAGCTAGAAAATACCAACATCTGCCTTCCAACACCAGCCCGGCCTGGAGATTTTGACACAGTTTTTCTGGAAGGTAGACTGGACATTGGGGTGGTTGAGCTCACCCAGGAGATTCTAAGTTACAGCCAAGGTCGTGAATCACTGCCGATGAGAGAAACTTGTGTCTGCCAAAGGCTGGAGGCACCCGGGGTGTGGCACTGGCACTGTGCACTCAGCACAGTAGAAACATAACTCAGAATATTAATGGGAAACCATCAATGTAAGCCATTTCTCTTCAGCACTGATTGAGATGGAAAGACAGGTTCTGCATTCCCCCTTCCTCTCAGGAGTGAATTGGTTGTGAAACCTCTCTGTTTTATCCTCAGATCATTACAGGGCTTGCAGGACATTTTCAAGGAGCCAATATAGTTCATTAGTCCTGGGTCCTAGGCTTATTGTGACAAGTAGTCCTAGACTAAGGTCATACTGCTAAGAGCTTTCCATAGAGAAAGTTTCTCCTCTTGGTCAATATCACTGGTCTCCTAACCAGGAGGTCCTGTAATCAGCAAGCCCTCAAGGAGACCAGGCTGGTCCCCCTCTTCTTTCCATGGGGTGCAAACCCCTCCATCCATGTCCCCAGTCGGAAGATGATCCGGAAGGAATTAGATCATGGGCCAGCTGCTTTCATTCTTTTTCCTCAAATATAAACACGTGGACATGTACTCCTTTCTGTTAAGTTTGTGCTGACTTTTAAGCACACTGAGGCCCAGTTTTTTCCCAGCTACTGTACTCAAGGCACTGTTAAGATGAACAGTGTATCAAAGCACGTCCAGTGATGCTCCAATAGGCAGAAAGTGACTTTTAAGCCTAAAAGTGCCTTTGGTACTTAGATATCGGTTAATATGTGCACTGTGTAGTATTTATCATGTGCTTTCATATAAATTAACTTCT
This sequence comes from Catagonus wagneri, assembly GCA_004024745.2. Lineage (NCBI taxonomy): Eukaryota > Metazoa > Chordata > Mammalia > Artiodactyla > Tayassuidae > Catagonus > Catagonus wagneri. Next base: position 10,518,548 of record PVHT020000119.1, read on the forward strand.
AATGTTCATAATTGCTCTGTGGGGGTGGGCAGAGGCCTGTGTACTTTACTTGGTGCAAAGCTGAGAAATGGAAGAACGAAGCTCACGTCGCAGTAGAGAGAAAGGGAGCTCGAACTCTGACCTTCTAACTATGAATACTACAGCCCTTCCACAGTAAATTCCCCAGTGTCACCTACAAGGTGATTAATTGTTCAAAAGACAAATCATTCTAATTTGACTAGTGAAAGACAGACTTCTTTGAACAAATCATATCGATTCACTGTCGATGTTACCAGGAATGCAGTGTGTTCTTCCTCTGTGTGTGTACAGTTGTGTGTTTGACAGAATGAGAGAAAAACGGAGAGAAGGACCACCACTTCTTCATATACGTGCCACGTCCATCTTTCATGAGCACATAAGACCCCATCTGCTGTTCACAACGCTGTGTCTGCCCTCTTGACCTTTGAGCCACAGCCAGAAGGTCGCCCTCTTTCTTCCTGGATCTGCAGCTTCCTCACTCACCCTCCTGGACCCTCCTTGCCTCCTGTACGTTCTGTTTCCCCCACAGCAACCAGATCACACCACTCCTCTGTCCAGATGCCCCAGATATGTCCCTTCTTGCTCAGGGAAAAATCCAGAGTCCTGCCCAAGACCGCGTCTGTTGTGCCCCGCCTCCGTGCCTCATCTCCGGTGACCTCACCCTGCTCTAGCTGGTCCATTTATGCGTCCACCCTACACCTGCCAAGTGATCACACGGTTATGCCCGCTGGAACATTCTGGAACATTCCTCCACCAAAATCCACATGGCACACTCCCTCGCTTGCTTTGCGTCTCTGCTCAAAATTACTTAACACAGCAGCCTCCCTGGGCTTGTCCAGACATGGCAGCCCATCCCCGCCTCTCCACCTTCAGCTCAGCTTTTGTCTGGCTGTTGATTTCATTCCATGTAACACTGTGGCCACCCAGCAGGTCAGAGGCTTATGTGATCGTGTTGTGCTCATGAAGGCTAGGACGCGGCGTATTGCATCACTCTTCTATCTGCAGTGCTCAGGGGAGTGCCTGGCAGTTAGTCGGTGCTCAGTAGTTTTATTGGTGCATTAACCCATTAACTACTTAATTAAGTCTTATCTGATACTATGATAGGTATTAGGGGTGCAAAGATGCAAATCACAGTCTATGGGGGTTTAGTTTTCCAAGGGAGAGACAGAAAAATAAAGCAATTACAGCCAGTCTGGAAGAGGGATAAGCAGGTGATAGAGAAAGAAAAATAATGAGACCCCTCGGCCAGCTGCAGAGGTCAGTTCTGATGCCTTTTCTCACCCTCCTGATCAGACTGAATTACTTTTATATCCAAGGTCTCATAGCACCTGACCCTTGTTTCTGCTGTCGATCTTGTCGTAACAGGTTGTAATTAATGGAGGATGTGCCTTTTCTTTCTGCTAGACTGAATTTTCAAAAACTGTGATGCATTGGATATTTTCATATCCTCAGCCTGTAGACTCAGAATAGATACTGAGTACATAATAAATGGGTGGATGGGTGGATGGGTGGATGAATGGATGGATGGGTGGATGGGTGGATGGTGGATGGGTGGGTAGGTGGGTGGGTGGACAGGTGGACGGGTGGATGGTGGGTGGATGAACTGTAAGCATATAAGGATCTCTTTGCCTAATGAGAAGGCACAGGTAACAGAGTACATGGAGTCAGAAGAAAGAAGAAGTGAGAAGATGAAGGTGATCGGGAAGATGGGAAGCACGTCATTAGCGCTGGACCCAGTGCACACGTAGTGTGTTTTTATACTGTCAGGCTCAGATGAAGGGGCTTTGAACTGGGGTTGGCGTAAGAAAACCTCCCAAGGGCTGAAGGAATGTGGGCTCAGTGCTGAGCCTGCTTTTCCTACAGTTACTGAGTAAATAAAAACAAATAAAAAATTGCAGGTTGCCAGAGAGACAAAATTACAGGTTTCAAAAAGCCTTAGGTACTGAAGAAGGCAATTTCTCCCTCTAAAATGTCAAGTTCAAGCAGCTCGTGTTCGCCCCACCCCGTGGACACCCTGCGTTATGAAGCCTGACGCGTTGTCAGCACCGAAGTGCTAATTATACATTTTTAAATCAGCATCTTCGAGAAAAAGTCACCCTGTGTGTGGAGCATCAAGAATAAGCTGTGGAAATCGCTGAGGTTTTCCAGAATTTTGTTGATTTAATGTGATTATTATTCATTGAGTACCTGACTCTAAGTGGAGATTTCTGGAAGACATCTGTTAGAAAGGTTTTTAAAAGGAGACAATTGAGAAGCCGGTTTTAATTTTTTTTTTTTTTTTTGGCCAAGTCTGCAGTAAGCAGAAGTTCACGGGCCAGGGATCGAACCCGCACCACAGCAGTGACCTGAGCTGCTGCAGTGACAACGCTGGATCCTGAACCCACTGTGCCATAAGGGAACCCCTTTATCATATACAATCTTCAGTTTTAGCATGTCTTTTAATACACTTTCAACAATAAGTCTGAATTTGCTTCTTTACCGACCCTCGTTAAATAATTCACGAAAAAAACTTATGGCAGGTGTCAGGTCCTAAGACAGCAGAGGGAGATCATGACAATATGTAACAGTATCTGAGATTTAGTCTCATGAGGGAAATACAGAAAAACCTCAGATTTAACTCTTTGGGAGAAATGTTGCTCCTTATGAAGTTGAAAACAGACTTTGCCAAAATGCTGTCCAGAGTTTTAAGTTAGGACCTTTAGCACATAAGCTGTTGAGAAGGAACTCTTGATTGTAAGGAAACCTTCTTGGACGGAGTATAAAGTGCAAATTGCTTTGATCCCGGGGCAGCAGGCGCCCCTAGGGAAGCTTATGTGAGATACATCAGCAGGAAGGAGTCTGCTTGCTCTTACCCGGTGAGTTCTCATTTTAAAACAAAGACAGGCGCTGAGGGGGTGGAATTCCATGTCGCTGATGAAAACGTTTAGCTGCAGTGGTTACGCAACTATGTCCAAGACGTGTTGCCAAAGGGCCAAAGCCCATCAGAGAATCGTAAATACACTACACTCAGATAGGTGGGGACGGGACAGCTCTTCCAAGAGCAGAGAAAATCTTGAAGACTACACAGGCGAGTCTTAACTGACTCCGCTTGGGGGAAGGGGGCGAGATTTTTTTCACCATCTCCTTTTACATATTGCTTAAACTTTTTTTTTTTTTTGGTCTTTTTAGGGTCCTGGGCTAGGGGTCGAATCGGAGCTGCAGCTGCCGGCCTACACCACAGCCATAGCAACACTGGATCCTTAACCCACTGAGCGAGGCCAGGGATCGAACCCACGTCCTCATGGATACTAGTCGGGTCTGTTAACCACTGAGCCACGATGGGAACTCCCTACATATTGCTTAAACATTTTCAATAATCCTGTATGTTTCATGTCATAACAAATAAATACAAATATGCAAAGGGCCATGGTTTGATCAGAAGTTTAAATTTTACTTAAAGAAGTTTAAAGTTTTAATTACTTTTCTTACAGGAAAATGTGGGGCTCTTTGGGTTTTCGTCTAAGTTTCTCTAAAGTCTCAGGAGCTGTAAGAAGCAGAGATAACTGGCAGGTAACTACTGCAGCAGCGCTTCCACAGCTTAATATCGTTAACATCAAACAGAAACTATTATACTTTGAAAAGAGGCAGCTATTAGGAGTCTGGAGACAATGTTTAAAGGAATATCTTATTTTAGAAACTGACTAGATATTAAAGAAAAAAAAATTGCCACCTGGAAGTTGTCCACACTGTGTGCAAGCCAGAGCCGCCGGGCGCTGCCCGCATAACCCCACCGTCCAGTCCTTTATCTCCTTGAAAAGAAGGGGTAAAGCCTGCAGGGGTCCCTACTGGCAAGAAAATGAATCCTAGCAGGAGACAGTATGCCTTCTGCAGGGGCTGTACCCGGGGACTTTCTTGGGGGCCGTGGAATGGGGGGGAGCCATTCAGGACAGCGCAGCAGAAACCAAAAAGGCGGATGAAGAGGCAAGATGGAAGGAAGCAAGGGTGACGTCACTGAGAGAGGCAGCGCCGGACCACCTGAGGCCTGGCGAGGTGGCAGGATGCTGCGGAGTCCTGGAATGGGAAACCGGGGTGCCATCGACTGTGAACCACAGCCCCTTTAAATCCTTCCAAGGATGATCTCAGATTCAAACTCCTGACTGGCCTGTGCTTTTTAAAATCCAGCATCTCTCTGGTCCATGAGAATCGTGGCGTGCATCGCTGAGAGGTCGGAGGCCAGGGCGCGGGGCGTTATGCAGTCTTCTGGCTAGAAGCTGGATGACCCCCGGAGCCCTAGTCTGTGCGTGCGTGCCCGAGGGGGCAAAAAGCAACAGAAGAGCAAGTCGTGGATTTCCTCGGCCGGCCACCAGAAACGGAAGGGAGTGGGTTTTCCATTTTTGAGTAAATAAGACCGCACTCAACTGGTCCGTTCAACATCACTTAGAAGAAATTCCCAAGTGAAGGTACTGGTGATATTCTTGTTCTGTTTAGTTTTGTTTTATCTCTGCAACAAAGGAACTCAAAAACTTGTAAAGAATCAGAACCTTTTCTTACACGGTGAAGGCAAGTAGGCACAGACTTCTGACAACTCCCTGCCCTTCCAGGAAAAGCTTCAGTCAACAAGCACTGAGACCACTGGGCCGCAGCTTTCTAGGAGAACTGGAGAAATCAAGAAAGTTTCTCCCTCAGGGCAGCCTGAAACTTACCCACTCAGAAGGGCTTTCCCGAGGAGTTCCCGCTGTGGCACAGTGGGTTAAGGACCTGGTGTTGTCTCTGTACTGGCTCGGTGTAGGTGGAAGCTACGGCTCAGATTCAGTCCCTGGCCCAGGAACTTCTGTGTGCTGCGGGTATGGCCAAAACAAAACCCCAAAACCTCAAAAAAACTAAAAAAAAAAAAAAAAACCCGAAAATGAGAGGCTTTCCTAAAATGGTTCTAAACATTTATTTGGCTCTCCAGACGCCCCAGATCACCTGGAATCCCGCAAATGGCTATGTTCCTCGCTCCTCAGTATTCTCCATGCTGTTTTCTACTCTGGGCGGGCCCCTCTGAGATGGCTCCAGGGCACAGAGGTCACCGCACCTTGTCCCTCTTTCGTGTGCCCGGCCCCCTGGAAAGCAGGCTGCTGACAGGAGCGTCCGGCCCCTAACACCGCCCTCCGGCTCAGCGCGTGCGGGGGCCGCGGAGGGCCTGGCGGAGGCGAGCTTCACCAGAGGGCTGCGAGTGGCCCGCCGCCAGCGCCCGATCCTTGCGTCCCCACACGCAGCTGTCCAGCTCTCGGCAGGCTCGGGACCCCTGCGCCGTGGCCCTGCAGAATGTGCGCCCTCCGTGTCCTTGCGCTGTGCTGTCTAGCTCCCAAGGGTGGGTGCCCCGCCCTTGTGCCTTCCACGCACACCGCCCAGCGCAGTGCCTGGGACACCGTGTCGCCTGACCCGGTCCCGGCCGTTCCCAGTGAGGCAGGCACCCGGCGCCGCCGCTGGAGGAGCAGAGTTCCCACGCGCCTCCGAGGATGACTGTTTCATCGGGAGGTTAAAAGCCCTGGATGCGCATCGGCGGCCCAGCCGACTCTCTGGCGCAGTGACCCGTCTCATAGCCCGAGTCCAGTTCCACTGGCCGGAAGCCAGGGCTGTTTGGCGTGCAGTGGAGATTATAACTCAATTCAGCCCCGCGTGTTCTGGGTGGTGTATCTACAGCAAGGTAATCTGGAGTGTGAATACGTACTAGCCAGGCGATGCCTGAAAAGCAGAAACGGTGAGAGATATGCTCGAGATGACACTGCAGTGAGCAGGCTCCTTCGAGGGGACAGAGTGGCAAAGAAACAGGAGTGACTTCGCTCAGATCCGAGCACTGGCTGAAGAGGCTGGACTGCGGGGTTGACCCTGAAGGCAGAGGACCGTCCGGAAGTTCCAGAGTGAGGGCAGCGTTTTGGAAATTGCAGTAGGTTGAAATTTTGCTCCTGACGTAATCTCTCCAGTGCCATCTCGTCTCTGTTTTCCTGTCTCTCTCCCCTCTCTGTGTCTGTTTTTCTTTTCTTCTTTTCCTTTTCTTTCTATCTCTCTGTCTCTCCCTCTGTTTCTCTGGTCGCTGAAATGCTTTTTAAACCACCGAGAGAACCCGTAGACACAGTAGGAGAGCGTGGAAGATGCTAATTAAGAAGGACTCGGCTTCTCCCCCACCCAGAACTGGCAGTTGGTTCAGAGATACATAATTTTTTTTTTTAATTTTCAAAATTAAAAAAGGTTTTCATTGGAGAATAGTTGACTTAGAAGTTGTGTTAGTTTCAGGCGTACAACAAAGCAAATCAGTTATACATATATCCTTTCCTTTTTAGATTCTTTTCCTGTCTAGGTTATTATATGTTATTAGGTACATAAACCCTGTGCTATACCGTAGGCTCTTGTTACCTATTTTATATAGAATAGTGTGTATATGCCATTCCCAACCCGTAATTTCTCTCTCCTGCCCTCTGTCACCCCTTTGGTAACCATAAATTTGGTTGCAAAATCTTATTTTTATTTTATGCTTTTTATTTTTCCATTATAGTTGATTTATAGTGTTCTGTCAATTTCTACTGTACAGCAAAGTGACCCAGTCATATATATATATGTTCTTTTTCTCACATTATCCGCCATCAGGCTCCATCACAAGTGACTGGATATAGTTGCTGGTGCCATACAGCAGGACCTTACTGCTTATCCTCTCCAAATGCAAAATCTTTGAGTCTGTTTCTGTCTTGTAAGTTCTGTCTCATTGTTTTGTTAGATTCCACATATCTGTGAAGAGATGGGCATTTTCTGGTATTAGGACCATGCCTGGCCCATGACACCCACTCAGTAAATGAACCTGGATCAAGCTGGTGGTTGTTCCTATGCCTCTTTGTCGCCGCCTCTGTCCCAGTGGCTTTGGGGAGGGAGACAGGAAATGTGCACTGAAAACATACAGTCAGTGAGAAAACCTATGTTATAGTAGCTCTGACTCTGGTTTTAAAAAAAAAAAAACTGGCAGAGGATAACTTTCATGTACAAACTATGGTATTTGACCTGTGAATTCAGCATGTATTGAATTTTTTATTTTCCGAGGGTAGGTTTCAGGGTCATTCTTCAAGACATGCTTCTCCTTAGCCAGCCAGAACTAAAACGTGTCAAATACCCCTTATGATAAGATGTATGAAAAAGACAACACGTTTGAAGTTGAAAATTGCCTTTGTCATTCGGTTTCTGTGGTTTTCAGAGTCTTTTCAGCTGAGTCAATGACGCACAGTGTTTGGGGTTTGTACGATGAGAAATGTCACCTTTGTTTAGAAACTTGAAAGTGAAGGGAAGGATGCACTGGCCGAGACCGTGAAGTACTGAGCCGATGAACCCTAGTCAACTCCGTGCATGTCCGACGGGAGGGAGCTGTCGGTCGTGTCTTTCTCTGAGTGCGTTTTGGGGGGCAGGATGGAACGTACTGGTCATTGGTTGGGACATTAGAATTCGGTATTTCGGGAGTTCCTGTCGTGGTGCAGCGGAAACGAATCCGACTAGGAACCATGAGGTTGCGGGTTCGATCCCTGGCCTCGCTCAGTGGGTTAAGGATCTGGCGATGCCATGAGCTGTGGTGTAGGTCGCTGGCATAGGC
>PVHT020000119.1:10530974-10582754 GCA_004024745.2 Catagonus wagneri
GTGTCTGCAACCTACACCACAGCTCACGGCAACGCCGGATCGTTAACCCACTGAGCAAGGGCAGGGACCGAACCCGCAACCTCATGGTTCCTAGTCGGATTCGTTAACCACTGCGCCACGACGGGAACTCCTATGTAGTCATTTTTCTGTGTTTCATTTTGTACAACTCATCTTACTGCCTTCAGGTCACTTATCTTGTCTTCTATAATATCTACTCTATTTTTCTTTCCACTGTCTGTGGACACAGTTTTCTGTTCAGTCTTACAAGCGCTTCTTTCCTTACAGGTTAGTTGAGGAACAAGAACACTTTCTTCCCCAGTTTAGCTCCATGTCTCAGCTTCCAAAATTGGCATTGGCATTTTCTATCTATGGAAAGGAAGTTTGGGATAAACCTCGTCATGGTCTGTTATAACAGCATGTTTTCTTTTATTTCTTTTTTCCCAGTGTGCTCGGTATGACAATGTCTTCATTGCAGAGATCCTGATTGACAGAGGGGCCAACGTCAACCACCAGGATGAAGACTTTTGGACACCGATGCACATTGCCTGTGCATGTGATAACCCTGATATCGTCCTGCTGCTTGTATTAGTAAGTAAACAATTCTGTTAATTACATGTGAAGGTTGAATGGCATCTAAAAGTCTACATATTTAATTAATAATATTTTACAGTCTGTCATTGAGAAAAAAAAATGTGTGTATAGGTCATTGTGTATTTGCCTGGAGTTACAAGACGTTAGAAACTGAAGTGATGGGGTCACCACATTGTTTATAAAGCAGGTTGTATAGATGATATGCCAGGTGCTGTTCCTCTTGCCTTTTCCTTAGAGATTATATGATTTGATATGATACAGATCAGTCCTAATTAAAATGGCTTGATAATTGCTATCTTGTGTTTTAATTAATTCTTCTAATTTTTAGCTAAACCTAGCATAGGATAATAAGGATAATAAGGAGATAGGGCTTATATTAACTCTTCTCTTGTTTGTGTGTAGAGTAAAGCGTCCATAGCACTGGTTTACATGAAAGTGAAAACTTTAAGAATGAAAATTGTCAGAGTCACTTGTTACCATTGTCTTCAGTTATAGCTGAGATCCAGATCTGAATCCTCACACATACTGTAATATTTTAGAATTAAGACTCTTTTCTAATTAGTTTATGTCTAACAAAGATTTTAAGAAATTATGCAAGGTTTTTAGAAAATATGCTTCAGTTATAAGATTAAGAATGAATGATTTGCTTTTTCCCCTATGCTGGTAAAAATCAGGTAATTCTGTAATGATTTTCCATTAAGTGTCTGGCTTTTCACATGCACATTCAAGGTTTTGCACACAAGCAAACTGGCACTCAAAGATAGTAAGGAACTTGCTATATAGGCCAAAAATCAAACTAAAGATTGGAACTCAAGATCAGGGGCCAAAGTCTGCCCTTTTCCCCCAGATCATGCTGCGCGTCTTAGCAAAGACTAGTTGATGGCTGGTTATGAGAGAAGGGTACTCTCTCACATTCTGGAGGCCAGAAGTCTGAAATCAAGGTGTCGGCAAAACTCTATTCCCTCTGTCATCTCTAGGGAAGAATTCTTCCTTGGTTCTCCCTAGATTGTAGGGAGCTTTTGCAAACCGTGATGTTCCTTGCTTGTAGATCAACTCTCCAGTCTCTGCCTCTGTCATGACATGACTCTTTCCCTCTGCCTCTGTGTCCAAAGAGCCCTCTGTTTTATTTGATTAAAAAAAAAGAAAACAGTCACAGGGTTTAGGACCTACCTTCATGCAGTACAATCTCGTCTTAGCTTGATCTGTAAAGACCTTATTTCCATATAAGATCATTCACAGATATTAGGGCTAGGACTAACGTATCTTTTTAGGGACACAATCCCAAGAAAGAACGTGCTTTCTTCCCCATTTTGAAAATCATAAGCGGAAGCATTTCAGGATGCAATAGTATGAATGGAGACTTCCTCAGTCTTGTAAGAGGTTTATTTTTTTTCTGGTTTTCTTTAATTTGTCCTTCAAGAATTTGTATACTTTTTTGTTTTTACTTACTTTTTTTGTATTTCACTGGAAATGCTTTCCAGCATTTATTTTTTCTGTTTTTCTTTAACTTGTCCCTCAAGAATTTGTATACTTTTTTGTTTTTACTTACTTTTTTTGTATTTCACTGGAAATGCTTTCCAGCATTTATTTTTTCTGTTTTTCTTTAACTTGTCCCTCAAGAATTTGTATACTTTTTTGTTTTTACTTACTTTTTTTGTATTTCACTGGAAATGCTTTCCTTTCAAATCATGAAAGATGGCAACTATACTGAATTCATAAGGAAAAATGAAAGAAATAAAGACTTTTTAGCTTGAAATAGAATCATTTGAAGGGCTTGTACCTTTACAGGAACACACACACATACAAAATACTTAACTCATATATAAGAACAGATCTTCATTTTGTAGAAATTGAGCCCAAGAAGAAGTAAACTAACAAGTGAGCATAAAGGTTGTGGATTTGCTTAGTGTTAAAGGAAAATATAAAACACTATCTCAGGAGGGAACTGAATGGTCTTTTGAATGATACTATGAAATCATCAACTGTGGCCTCTTCAGAATTCTCAGAACTCATGGAACACCAGGCTAAATTTTTAAAGATATGGTTTGGTCTATAGTAGTTGTTTGATACATTTATTTTGTTGATAGTTATACCACTGGATGACTTGGGTGAAGCTGGGCTTTAATTACGTGAGAATAAGAAAGAAAAATTAGACTCATAGCTTTTGTGGTTTTCCAATGTTTCAATTTATTGTTTTTCTGAACAGGAGTTGAGAGATTCAGTAACTTTTTCAAGCCCCATCTCCATCTATTTCCTCTAATTATGAGTAATTACGCCAAGCCTTTGCCAAAACAGACTCTCTGCTTTTGTTTTCTGCATGAAAAATGGCCATATTTATTCTTAGAAATCAACATCCATGTGGTAGTGCTTGAATTTTTAAAATCCTGCTTCCATTTCCTCAATATCATTGCTGGATGAAGATTTCCCTGTCCTGACTTCAAAGAGTTTGTCAGCCCTTGGTTTCACTGCCAGCCAAAATTTCCTTCTTTTATTCTAGAATATCTCAATTTCTTATTTCTCATGGAACAGGATAAGAGAATCTGTTTTTCGTTTGTTTGTTTGTTTGTTTGTTTGTTTGTTTGGCTGTGCCCACAACAAGTAGAAGTTCCCAGGTCAGGGATCAAACCTCTGCCACAGCAGTAACCAGAGCCATAGCAATAACAACACTGGGTCCTTAACTGGCTGAGCCGCCAGGGAACTCCAGAATCTATCTTCTTTAGAGAATGAGTCCCGAGCTAGGCATCGCCTAGGATATTTACAATTTAATAATACAGGGGCAGTGAAGAGAAGGGCTCGGTACATGGCAGGGTCATGATTTCAAGGCGCAGAAATTGTAGCTACATGCAGATGACTCCCCTTCTGCATAGAGAGGCTGTCATCACACCTAGCACAGATATCAGAGAGAACGCTGATGGACTAGAGGTAGCAAATCACTTGGATCACCCTGAGGGCAGGAATGAGGCATGCTTATATCCAGAGCTGGAACTGGGGTGGCCCATGAGTTCTGGAAGCTGGCCTGTCCATATACAAGGTACACTACGATCACAGAAATAAATTAGACAAATGGTGGCAAATTACTTGGGTCCCCGTGCCTCTTGCACAGCTGAGAAAATATACATGAGCCTTGTTCCTGTGGAAGGGAAACAGGATCTTCCAAGGAAAATCAGTGAGCACTGTCACTAAACCCATTCCCCAATATACACGCTTAGGAAAAAAAGGATAACAATTTGAAGAAGTACTAATTTGTCCTGACTGGAGACACCCTCATGTCATTGTCAGACTCCATGATAGCTCCATTTTCATGGGGCAAGTTCTCTACACGCCTTTTTTGGTACTTTTATTCTATTCCCCTATTCTCTGGCATTTCCGCACTTGCTGTTAGGATCTTCAGCATGTTACTGGAGTGCCTTGATCTTTCACCTCAGCATGTATGTTGTGCTTGTTTAAATATGATTTACTTTTCCCTTTGTTCTCATCTGTTACGGTTTCTGTAACTCCTGTTTGATCCCATGGCAATAATTCAATTTCAGTAGCAGCCAGTTGTCTTTATAATAAATATCTCTTCTGCCTGGAACATTTTGATTTATATTCATTAAATCTTTATCTAGCTTACATCAGTAGTGTTCCTTAGGGAGCCCCAAGTTAAGCATCAACTTAATTAGCTTCCGGCAAGTCACAGAAGTAACATGGCGATTTGTTAAAACAGTGCTTTATAGAGATTCAATGTATATATGCTTGCTGAATACATAAATAAATGAGTGAAAGGATGGCAGGCCAATTTTTGGAAGTCAGCCTGAATTTAATACTGCCATTAGTAACTCATGTTATATCTAATAAGAACTGTCTCATGGCCGCATTCATCTTCTAAGATATTCTAGAATTCCTCATCCTCCTTTTGCCTGTTCTTAGCACTGCTTGCTATGGCAGACACATGATCTCAGTGTCCGACGATGTCACTTTTCTTTACTAAGTGGAATTGAGAGATAGAAGCTGGTTTTATTTCATGCATGAACATAGAGTTAAATGGATAATTTTCAGATTATTAACATTTTCATGGTTCCGCAATGTCCTATTTCTCATACCATAGAATAAGCCAACCTTGTGTGCAAAGTGAAATATTCACTAGTTATTGTTGCCCGGTGATCTTCATTTACTGGTCATTGTCTTTATTCATGTAACTAACATTTATGGGTCACCAGCTGTTTTTTTAACATAATTCCTGCCTTCAAGGAAATTACTATTTATCAGTCAATACATTCAGAAAATATTTATTAAGTAACTACTGTGTTCTAGGTGCTGCACAGTGAACAAAAAAGACATTTTACATTCTTTTACATTACAGAACAATGGCAAAGACAACCCAAAGCAAACAATGGCAACGTAAACACCGAGAAACTTGATTAATGAGTTAAGTAAATATGAGTAGCCTCATTGCCACCATGTTGTAGCCAGCCCATCATCCAACCATAGAAATAATTTGCTTTCAAATAAATGTGGGTGAAATTCATCATCGTAAAAACTGTAATTACTATGGAAATATGTTCCTGCTAACAAACTCAAAAGAAAGATTTATTTTAATTCTGGAACTGAATGCCGTTGTGCACTGTTTAATGCTGCATGTCCAGTCTTCTTTCCATTTTCCAAATGGATGAGTAAGAGAGACCGTGTTCTTACTCATTCAGTAAATAGCTGAGTGCTTCCTGTTCTATACCGAGCGGGTCAGCAGTGAAGAAAGGAAGCAAAAATCCTGACATTCTACTAGGGAGGAGCAAGGAAAAAAATGTAAATGGATGGAATAGACAATGTGTCAGCTAAAGAGGGATGCTAGGGGCAAGGAGAAAGGAGTGGAGAGTCTTAATAGCCTGTTGGAGAGGAGGCAGTTGAGCCGTGAGCCTTGTGGGCAGTGGGTGCACCCATGCTGGGCAGAGAGAAGGGACAAGTGCAGGGCTGTAGGGCAGTGGCTCCTGTTTGTGGAACAGCAGGGCGACCAGGGCAGCTCCGAACGTACACCTGGGGTGGCTCGAATTTTCCGCTGCTCTGTGCATATGAAAGCATGATCAGTACTGATTTGGGGATTGCAGATAAATTTTAGCAAATAGACAAATGCACGGGTGTAGAGTCCATGAATAATGAGGATCGGCTGTATTTGCTACTAAGTAAAACAACTGACACATTTTGGAACTTTAATTGTGAAATAGAAGTCATCTAAACCCAGTGTATTTTAGGAACTGGGGTGGCTCAAAAATGATGAATTTCTATGGTATGTTTTCAAAGGTTAGACTAAGAAAGTCTGTCTTATTTTCGCAATTTCTGTCATGTAGTTGAATAGAGTTTTGCAGTTTCCTAGAAGTTTCACAAACATCTCACTGACTATGTGGAACATTTATGTGGCATAAGCAATGCATTTAATTTATTATCTGTGGAGTTCCCGTCATGGCACAGCAGAAATGAATCCGAATAGGAACCGTGAGGTTGCAGGTTCAATCCCTGGTCTCGCTCAGTGGCTTAAGGATCTGGTGTTGCCATAAGCTGTGGTGTAGGTCACAGATGTGGCTTGGATCTGGGGTTGCCATGGCTGTGGTGTAGGCCGGCAGCTACAGCTCCCGTTGGACCCCTAGCCTGGGAACTTCCATATGCCCTGGGTGAGGCCCTAAAAATATTATAATCTGTAATATTACACAAAGAAATCTAATGTCAAAGAGGTTACATAGTAGAGTAAAATCTCAAATCTAAACGTTTCCATTGGCATTAAAATTTTTAATGTATTCTAATTTGTATATTTACATTTTAATATGCATTATAATTAAAATTTGACCACTGAGAATTTTTTCACTGGTCTTATTTTATTGAGTAGTCAAATATCTCACATATATGTGGCAAATTTTTCATTCTACATTACCCGATTTTTAAAATATTTTCTAATTAATTCCATAGTCAAACACCAATGCTCCATAACTCAAATTTTTTTCTACTATTTTTTAAATGATGATTACATAGTAATCTGCTATTTCCCAGACTTTAAGAAATTTTTCTGTTATTCATGAGTAAGTCACAAAGGCTGAAAAGTGGTTAACTCAAACCAATGTCTTGAAAATCGTGACTTCATATTTATTTCAACATGACCATATATGTGTGAAATATACATGTATATAAATACATATACATACAATGTGTATTATATACACACACACACACACATTTCTGGCATGTTGTACCAGTGCACCTGTGCCTTGAATAAATATTGGAACTAGCAGAATCTGCTCAATCACTCACCTTCGGAGAGAGGAACAATAGACTTGTTGTTTTGCACCATGTGATTTCAGGGAGAATGGTTTCTAAATAGCATTGCTCGATTTTCACGTCTATACTGATACAATTTTGGATTACAGGTTTGTGTTTGTCTGTAGCACGCTAGATCTGAATTTTCGCGTTTAATTTTCCGACGTGGCCGCAGTTGCTAAGCTACTCTGTCCTGTTAGCAGATCTAAAACTGTGACAAATCTGGCCATTTTTAACAGCCCGTTGCATTTTGAGCCATAAGAAACAAGTTTTTTTTTTTTTTATTTTGGAGTTAATTATTTTGGAAGGGAAATAATTGAATCACGTAAAACACTGTGCGATGCATCTGTTGGGGGAAATGATTACTGACTAATCATCTCAGATTTTTCTCTTTCTTATTGAAAATTTGGGGAGGAGATGCTTTCATACCTCACATGTCCCAGAACCATTTAATAAACCCAGCTGTAAAGGAAATCTATTATACACTGTGTCAGGAAATGACTAGTAGATAACTGAAGCGTAAAATGTTATTTAATTATCTTAATTTTTAAAGGGGTGACAGGGAATGGTGAGTTGCTGAATTATTACTGTTACGTACGACTGGGAGGTCCTGTAAGACCTCTTCACTGCCTGTGATCCAGCAGGTGTAGGAGGAAATATTAGCGAATGCGCAGTCATTTACTAAGTGATGTTTTATCTCCGCTTCGCTTGTGCGACCATGGGATGATTACTTGAAATTACAGTGAATGTTTGCTTGATCCTTGGGCTTCTGTGTTTGAGCACCTGATGTTAGTAATTTCTCTGCCTGTGGGGTGGAGTGTGTCATGGACTGTGTCTAATGGCCGGAGTGGCATAGATCAGATCAATGGGCGCTCCCGGCGACCGCTGGAGCCTAGCAGTTCTGCCTTAAATGGAATAGCAAATGATATTTCAAAAACATACTGCTGACTAGGTGTTAGGTGGCTAGGTTGAGAGATCAAAATTAAATCGTTCCAAAACCTCACTCATTAGTTACTTAGACTATTCCTGGGTTAAATCCTAGTGTAAAAATTGTTCTATGTTGTTTAGTTATAAATGGCCCTTTCCATCACTTGTTAAATAATAATAGATTTGTTAAATAATAGAACACAAGGTACCCTGCTGTTTCAGAAAGTTATATTCCTCCCTAGAAAATGGGCTAAAGCAGAATATTTCAAGATAGGTCTGCTTTTCCAATGGGAAATCAGTGTGATGTCAGAACATCTGGGCGTAAAAAGATTTTTGTGTAAATAATGACACATGAGCCATATTTAATCTTTTTTTCAGAGATTGATCTTGCCTTCAGCTTCCCTGAGAAATTGAAGTCTTCAGGCTTGAACACTTTCAACTTCCTCCTAAAAACTATGATTTTTTTCCCCTCTGTATTCACTGGCTTTCTTCTACCCTTGAAGAGGTGTTTGCTCTCCTTTATAAGCTAAATCCATCTACATCCTCTTTAGAGTCCACTAGCTGCTCCCTCTCCAAGGATATCTCACTGTCATAGTCACTCTTTTATCCTTTTCTTCTCCATTGATTCATGGTGCTGCCATGGTACTTTCCATTGTTACAGAAGAAAAAAAAAAACCCGATCAAACTTCTATTCTCTGATTGTCACCGTCTTGTCTTTCTCATGTCCATGGTCAACCTTCTCTGACCCCAGTTTATCGCGCCTGTCACTCTTGCATCCGGGTGGCTCAGTTTCTTTCCACTCACGCTCCTCAAAGTGGCCCTTTGCCGAGAACACTTTTGACATCTTTGCGATGAGGTCAGTGGACACATCTCATGGTTTATCCTGCTTAATTTATCCCACTTGGCCCAATGGCAAGTTTGTCAAGAAGGGAAATGGGACAGACATCCAGTTTTTTTACCGAGGACTATATTTTTTGAGCTCATCAGAAGCAAATTTTGCAGGAAAACCCTGTGGGTGACCATTGAACGGAAGACGCTCTTCTTTCTGTTTCTTCAACTTTATCGAGGTGTAATTGGCAAAATGATATTTACTCTGCGACGTGGTGATGTGACGTAAGGACACTTCACGCAGGGACCGCAGCAATCAGATGTCTGTCACCTCACGTGTTGACGTCAACTTTCGGTGTCTCTAGTGAGGGTGCTGAGACCTGCCCTTTTAGCAAAATTCAGGTGTGTGATTCAGTCTTACGAACTGCGGTCACCGTGCTGGACGTAAGATCCCCGGAATTTATTCATCTGATAAGCAAGGGCTTGTAACCTTTCACCAGCTTCTCCCGTCTTCCCTGCCCCTGGTGACCAACATTTGACTTTGTTTCTAGGAGTCCAGCTTTTTTCTTGTTGGCCTTAAGGTGTGTGTTTTTTTTTTTTAAGCATATTGCTACCTAAACCTTCCCATCTCCAAAATGTATGGTAAAAATTCACCCTATTTATGATGGAAATGCGTACTCATCATTCACAGTGAATAAGACCCTGAAAGTAGATTTCAGGCAGTAAGCGCTAATATGTCATTCACAAGGCACATGTGGAGTGTTTCAGGTGTCAGCTCGGACCTGCTAGGAAATTGTCGCTGCTGTCCTTGCAATCAGATCAAAAAGCTGAACCAGTTGAAAACCAGCAGCTTTGTGGGGACTCGTCCGAGAGCTGAAGTTGCAGGGAAATGCCAATCAACCCGAAAAGCCTGGAGGCAGGTGAATCTAGCCGATCGGAGCTGAGATTTGCTGCTGGAGCAGAAGTCACAGAAGCCATAAACTGGCAGGGACATTGAAATGCTAATTTGGAGGACTTGCTGAAGGTTGAGTTTAGACAGGCGTGAGAGTGAGAGACTGTTGGGGGCCACGCTCCTAGGGTCCCCCACGTTCTCCTTCCGGGCACCTCACCAGGTTCTCACAGTGAAGATCGGCGAAGGAGCCCGCTGTGGCTCTCCCGGGGGGGAGAAGGCCGATCACTGGGACTCTGCCCGGAGTGTCCTTCACCACGGAAGCCTCGTTTCCGGAGGAGGAGGTTTGACTGGACCTCACCCGCCTGGAAGAAGGGCTCTCCAGCCCCTTCTGCCTTCTGGGGTCACCTAAGGGAGCCAAGGAGCTACAGCCCTGGATTAACACTCACAATAGTCACAATGTCAAGGTTTTGGGATCATTAAAAATCCAGATCTAGTCCTCATGCAGGGGGCAGGGTACATGGGATGCTGACCTAGGCAACTTGGGTAACGGGTGATGTCTGTTTAAGACTAAAAGTCGGAGTTCCTTCCCACTGTGGCTCAGCAGAAGCGAACCCAACTAGTATCCGTGAGGATGTGGGTTCAACCCCTGGCCCCGCTCAGTGGGTTAAGTATCCTGCCTTGCTGTGGCTGCAGTGTAGGCCAGCAGCTACAGCTCCAGTTTGACCCCTAGCCAGGGAATTTCCATATGCCGCAGGTGTTGCCCTAAAAAACAAACAAAAAAAAAAAAGAAAGAAAGAAAGAAAGAAAGACCAAAGGCGACAGTCTTTACATAAGCACTCTACTCCAGTTCATAAGCATTGTTTCCAGGGAGTTATAGTTAACAGTTTGATATTGTCATCAGGTGTACTGAGAGGAAAGGATTAAATGTATGGGTGGTGGATGGTAGGAGCCGGACGGCTCCATGACGTAGTGGGAATTACAGCCAAGCCAGGGCAGGAGGCTGGAGGGGACAGGTCAGGGTAGGGTGGACTGGAGGTTTGGGACGGGCCCATGTGCACCGAGGCATGGGGAATGACTGGTCAAAGGGGACCCGCTGTACAGCGCAGGGACTCTACCCAATACTCTATGACAATCCGAAAAGAGTTTGAAAAAGAATGGATGTGTGTATACGTATAACTGAATCACTTTTTGGTACAACAGAAATTATCACAACCTTATATATCAACTATACGTCAATACAGCTTTAAAAAAATGAAAGAAAGAGAATGATCCAGGGATTAGATGCCGTCCGTTAGATGATGGGTTAGAGACACCGACGCGAACTCGTGTTTAGCTTCTCATAGACGCAGACGCGTAGACACATTTATAGGTATGCTGTGTGCATTGGCTGGTGAAGACACATCTGTTGCCCTGCTCCATCAGCTAAGAGGGCCTGGAAGCAACAGCGCTACACCAGCAGTGAGCACACCCAGCTCTGCGATCCTGATTCCCAAGGTCATTCTTCAGTGAAAGGAACCGGGCTCCTTTGAGAAATGGCTGGAACTAGTTCTGAGCCACAAATTTGCAAGATGAGCCTTCTTTATCTTGTAGTGCCCACAAGTACGGAATTGGCACACACACACACACACACACACACACACACACACACAAACGTGGTGCACAAGGATGCAGGCACGTCCGAGGAACACATGAGCCAACTGAAAGAGCTCAAGCTGGAACAATTTGAGCAAAAAAATGAAGAAGTACTGGATTACAACCTAAGTATGCAAACGCATATTTATGGCTTCTTATTGATCTAAATTAATGAGGGGGGCTACTAGATAAATCTTCTAGGTAGAAAAATTCCAAAGAGTTTATATAGGTTCTCTGTCCTCAAGAAACTGCAGCATAGCGCCTCATTCCTAAAACCTGGGCCAGTCACAGTGACATCTTTCCAAAGTGTGCAGCTTGGAAAGGGAGTAAAGACAGGGACTTTTCAGCAGAGAATTTGATAAAGACGACATCAGTCAGGTGATCAAGGGTGACAGCGACTGTGATGCCTTGTTATGGTGTGGTGATGGCGGCGCTCTCCGGGGAGGAGCATCGTGTAAGCCCCAGCTGAGGCACATGCTGCAAAATGCCAGACTAGTGCTTATCACACCTCTCAAGGTCACGAAACACTAGATGGGTCTGAGAAACTCTGGTAGCCAAGAGGCCCCTAAGAAGAGATCGCTACTAAGTGGAATGTGGATGGGACCTTGGAAGAGAAAAAGGCTGTGATGCTGAGTAGGGAGATCTGAACGCACTGCACCCTTCAGGTAATACTGACATACAGGCAGTAGTTCATTTGTTCTGACAAATACCTCATGCGAACCTGAGACGGCAGTAATCTAAGAAGCTGAGTGTGGGGTGTGGGAACATTCTGTCGTGTTGTCACCGTTTTTCTTTATATTGAAAACTGTTCTAAAGTTAGAAGTTTATCTGAAAACCTAATATATTTAAAAAGATGGGTTTCCACTATTTTCCTGTCTTAGGAGACCAAGGAATAATTGCCCATCGTGGTTAGAAAACAATGATATAGACATCGGTAGCTGTTAACTTTCTTTCCTTTCCTGTGAAAAAAATCCACGCCAAGTTTTCCTGTAAAAAGACCCGCACAAAACTTCTTATCATGTAGGAGCCTATCTGTTAGTAGGATGGACAAAGTCTTACAAAGATTAGACTTAATTTCATGAAGTAGTTATGAAGACAGAGCTATTAAAATTCCTGTAGTAACTTTATAAATGCAAATGCCGTAGATGCTTAACCAGCAGAAATGGTAAAAGAGATTTCCTTAACGCGTTGCTCATTGACATTTAAGAGCGCTTATGCTGTTGAAGTTTGATCTGAGCTTGAGATTTCCATTTTAGTTGAAAATATATGGGGATTCATGGGGCAAATCGTTTTTTAAAGCAGTATTAAATTTTTGCTTCTAAAATAAGTACACCCATTATTAAATGTATCAAAACATTAAATTATAAAATAATTACATGCATCAAAAAGGTTGATACGAGGGACGTAAGAGATGGGACAGTACTCGCCAGTTGTCAAATAAATCAAATAAATAATAAAGGAGGCTTAATGACAGTGAAACAGTCCTCAGTTTTTGGAGGGTTCTTTGTCCTCGCATTAGTTCACTGTAGTCTTTGGAGTTACTTCTTTTCAGGAGTGGCTTTATTGGTTCATCCTTTGACCAAAAATATTATAAGGTTTCTGCAACAGATCTACTCTTTGT
Organism: Catagonus wagneri; assembly: GCA_004024745.2. Classification (NCBI taxonomy): domain Eukaryota; kingdom Metazoa; phylum Chordata; class Mammalia; order Artiodactyla; family Tayassuidae; genus Catagonus; species Catagonus wagneri. Next base: position 10,543,745 of record PVHT020000119.1, read on the forward strand.
AATATTTTTAACTCATATACAGTCAAGAAAACAAAATGGATTTTGAAATAGGTATTAGCTGAAAGCAGGAAAATTGGAAATTGACTAGCCCTTTAAATTCTAATACCGAATAGAATCTATCAGAATGCTTGAGTCCGCTGCTACAGCTGGTCCTCACTCTTAAAGTACATTTCTGAAAATGAGTCCCCTTTGGATCATCAGAATGAACCTATAAAATGATAATTAGCTGGAAAAGAACTAGGATCTCCACCAACTTACACAAAGGTAATAAGAGTCAGATCCTTTTAAATGTAATGCCTTGAGTGATTACGACAAAATCTATTCAAAAAAGAGAAGCTTTATTTTGAGAGCCTGCAGATCTTACGCCCTTGATGTCACCTGTGGATTGGTGCTGCAGCAGAGGTCGCAGCACCTTCTTGGACAGTATTTGTATTTATTTATTTAAAATATTTTCTTAACGTACAGTTAATTTATATTGTGGTGCCAATTTCCACTGTGCGGAAAGGGGACTTGGTTACACGTACGTGTACCTTCTTTTTTATATTCTTTTCCGTCATAGTCTTTCCCAGGTGGCTGGATATAGTTCCCTGTTCTGTACAAGTGAGACCTCGTTGTTTATCCATTCTAAATGTAATAGTGTTGGTATTTATGAAATAAATACAAGAAAACAGCAAGATTCCTTATAAAAGTCAGTGTATCTTGGTGGAGCTCTGCCGTCATTTCACTCAGTGGTGAAATATCTAAGAAGTGGCTTATGGAAGGAAATGAGTGTTTGAAAGACGGACCTAATAAATCTAAAAGAATAAATTCATGCCTGGGTCACTGATGTAAACAGCTCTGTCTGCTGGAAAATGACATCTACACACTGAGTACTACTTTTGAGTGTGGACAGAACTGCTAGTAAAGGCTTTGACCAATGATGGTTACAAACATTATCTATCTATCTATCTGTCTATCTATCTATCTATCTATCTATCTATCTATCATCTATCAAATGCCAAGAATTTTAAAGGCTTAAAATGGGAGAAATAAGTCAAACTAAAGGTTCCTTACTCTGAGGGTCAGAGTAAAGCTTGCAGTTAATGGCAGAGATTTGGGAGTCAAGCCTTGACTAGTCCTCTCACTGGTTGTGTGATTGGTAAAGTGCTTCATTGCAAATAAACTCCAAAGAAGTGGGGAATCTTTTTTCATGGTTCTGCCTGGAGTTCCTCCAGCAGTGGAATGTCGCATAAATTACTTAAAAGAAGTTTTTTGAGAATGCCTGGATTTTTGAATTCTGTATTCTTCAATTCCTTTTTTTTTAACTTTAGTTTTGGTATTTTTCCCTGTTTTTTGCTGCTCCCAGCATGTGGAAGTTCCCAGGCCAGCCAGGGATGTGGCCTACATTGCAGCTCTGGCAACACCTGATCCTTAACCCACTGTGCCATAGCGAGAACTCCAATTTTTGGCACTTTTATTGTGATTGTCAACATATTTTTCCTTAAGTTACTAAGTAAAGTAGACCATGTTTAATGACACATCAGTGTATTCAGTATCAATACTGGATAAACATTTAAAATAGTCTGTTCTAAAAAGATAAATTAAATGTGTACGAAGTTACTCAGCCATGGGTGTGATTATGATATAAAACTCAACGTGTATCCACAATCCTTAAATATAAAGTTTGACGTTTTTGTACCATGGCTTTTGCTGGTCCCAGTGTTCTCTTCTACTCCTTTATGCAATATGAATTTTTATGCAAGAACAGGAAAGCCCTGTCTTTGCAGAATGCAAACCCATTTAACTAGTTTTTTTTTTTTTCTGTAGCATACTGTATCACTAGTCAGCATTTTCAAGGAATTCCACTGTTTATTATTTAATTAAGATATTTCTTTTCTGACTTACTGCTGGTGGAAGAAGTACTCTGTACTTTCAAAGGCATAAACTTTAATACGTGTGCCTCGTGGAATTTTTCTAATTTTACATAAAATTCTTTGAAGAATGGAAAACCACACACACTGCATGGATTCCACTGGATCTAATCGAAGCGTGGGCTTTTCCTAGGCTTACTGAGTTTGGGAAAGACAAACTACCATGTGTGCTCAGGTCTGAGGACACCTTTCTCAGGTTTACCCTGTTTGTTTATTTATGTCCCCATTTTTGGTAAATTACATTCCCTCTTTTAAAGTGTTTTTGACAGGGGGTGGAGGGAGAGAGTGGGGTGTACGTGCAGTTTGGGGTTGGTAGATGCAAACTATGACATTTAGAATGGATTAGCAATGAGGTCCTGCTGTATAGCACAGGGGACTATATCTAATCTCTTGGGATAGAACATGATGGAAGATAATATGAGAAAAAAATATACATATGGCTGGGTCACTTTGCTGTACAACAGAAATTGATAGAACATTGTAAATCAACTGTACTCTAATTGAAAAATAAAAAAAATAAAGTGCTTTTCATGATAATCTTTTAAATCAATATTTTAAGATAATTTTTTAAATTTAATAACTTACATTAATATTATTAAGCATTCGTTTTGACTTCTGAATGTCTTTTTAGTAAGATGTTTTCTTTTTCTTTTTTAAAAATTATTATTTTTCCTTTTCTTAGAGCCGCACCCATGGCATATGGAAGTTCTCAGGCTAGGGGTCCACTGGCAGCTGCAGGTGCTGGCCTACACCACAGCTGCAGCAATGCTGGAGCCATCCAGGCCATGTCTGCAACCTACACCACAGCTCACAGCAACACTGGATCCTTAACCCACTGAGCGAGGCCAAGAATCGAACCCCGCATCCTCATGGATACTAGTCAGGTTCATTACTGCTGAGCCACAATGGGAACTCCAAGATGTTTTGTTTTTCTGATTTCAGAAACAATTCATGTTTATGTTACAAGCATTGGAAAATGCAGGAAAAAAGAAAAGAAAACAGAAGTCACTCGTTATCCCACTGGTCAGAGAAAATCAGTGTTAACCTTTGAATGACATCCTGGGCCTGCATGTCGGGGTGAATTTCAAGTGAGGGTCTGTGGTACAAGGCCAGGCTGTCCAGTGGAAACCGTCTCCCCTAAAGGCAGGAGACAGAGAAGACTGGAGAACCAGTGAGTTCTGTTAGTATTAGTATTGGGGGTCTCTTACTGTAGCTTAGGGGAGATGAAGTTTAAAGCCGAGCGGTGATGGCCTTGAGCAATGGAACTAGTCTGGAAGACGGATGGTTATAGAACAGATAATACGGTTCTGTTTTGTAGAAAATAAAAACAGTATCTTCATATGATCACACATATATGTATGTGTATTTGTTACTGTATATGGATCTACTGTAGATATTTTAATAAAACCAATTATCACAATATCCATACTATTTTACAACCCAATAAATTTATGGGATGGCTTAATATGACAACTTGCGAGATATCTAAAATTTATATAGGCCTTTGCTTATGTATTCATTCCATTACCAAGTAGGAATGCCAAGCAGTTGCCTCACAGATCCTCGTACATTTCTAAAACAGTGATTAGCATAAATATGAGAATAAAATTAACTTTTAACTTCAAAGATTCCTAGAAAGTTGTAATTTGAAAAGTGAATTCTACTATTGGGGGAAAATGTGTATTTTAACATAGCCCATAAAATAAAAGCAATGTGACAATTTCCTACCAAGAAAATTTTAGGAGAAACAGATAACATTAAACCAGCATCAATTAAGTACCTGCTCACTTCTGTGCCTGAGAGCAGAGCTTTGAAATTTTGATCTTTGCCTTTATAGAATAGCCCATTCTAATGCCGGAAAATATTTTGTACCAGGAATCTCTGACAAATTATTGATGGTTGGAAGGTACAAACAGATCAGAATTATCAGTTGTCATCTAAGCTGGCAAAGTCACATTTAGTGTTGATGTTATAATAGAGCTAGGTTTAAAATATGACTGTTTCAGTGTGTAACCCAGTGCTGCTTAATTGTGCACTGCACCTGCAGACACATGCTGGCGCTCCATACCTCCCCTGGTCCTGCTAACGGAGTGCGTGTGGACGCCTTGACTTTCCATTCCCATTGCATTTTTCTCAGGTTTCATTCCCTGTTCATCGCCACCCAGTGACCCATGCGTTTGACCGAGCTGTGTGTCCTCCAGGTAGAGCTTGTTTTTAAGTTTCTATTTTACCATCAGTGACTTGCCTTGACCCCCTTCTGTAAGAGGCCACTGGGAGCAGGACCACTTAGCACTGAGGCTGTTTGATTTTCATACGATCCTTTCAGCTAAAAGAAGAGAAGCAGGTCCTCCCATGCCCCCCCACCCCGTGTACCAGCAGCAGACGGAAGTGCTGGTCTTCAGATTTCAGTCCTCCGAGCTTTCTCTTGCATCCTCCGACTCCACTAGGACATCACACCTGGCCGTCAGGCTCATGGTCAGGTCAGGTGTGGGTGACCTCTGGCTCCCGTTCAATGCAAAACTCATCCCAGGGAGCTGAGGGGGATGTTTGTTATTACATAAAGCTACCCAGAATCAGACACTGCTTCACACTCACGTGTAAAGAAACACTCAGTCTTTAAACCATGTTTGAAAAGCTCATTTATTTACTTATTTATCTTTTTGAGGGGGGAGACTCGTAAATACCAGACCCAGAACACTGTATATTCCTGATCAAAGCTTTAATGTAATATCTTTGTCTTCATTTGCGATTCTTGACATCCTCATTTATTTTTCAATAGTCTATTACCATAGCAAAATTTGAGTATTTTAATATTAATAGAAAGATGATGTTAGGTAATTTATACTGTAGAGCTTTTACCACTTTCAGTAAAGATATTATAAGATCTATCTATTTTTTAATAATTTAATTCAGAAATCTCCAGCCAGAACCTGCCAAATGAGAATCACTCTTTGACAGACGTTGTAGGTTATGTTCTGTTAATGATTATAGTCTGTTAAAAAAAACAAAAACAAAATATGTAAGCCTTCTGAAGAGTTTTGCATTGGGACGTGTATAACTTGCAGGTAGTTAAACAGAATTTCGGAATTCAGTAATTATTAGCTGCTTTTATGTGGATGGAGCAGGGTTTACTGTTTCATAAAACACATACAGTGTGCTCTTATATTTATTTCTATTGTGTGTTTGTTGATACTTTGGTAGGCACAGCTTACGATGTACTATTGGTTAAATTGTTGGCGAGTTAAGATTCAGGAGAAACACAGCAATCTGCATTTTCTGGAAACTGAGATAGAAAATGAAGGATGTCCTATGAAAGAAATGATGTCGGAAAAGTGCAAAAAGACTAAGAAATATAAGGTATTGAAATGTAGTTTTGGAATAATCTGGTAGACACAAGTGCTTATACCCCTTCCTATAATAATTGAAGACCTTCAGTAAAAACTTTGGATTGAAACTTTAAAGACTCTAAGTCAGGTGGAAATGTATACATAAAGAAAGAATATATTTGGTAAAGGATCAGATCTTTTCTTGAGAAAGTAAATGAAAAAATAAGCCAAGGCAAGAGAATGCCGTAGAAAACCCAGTTACCATTAGGGCTGTCCTGTCAGTCAAGGTGATGTGGAATAAATCTGTAACTTAAATTTCTAAATATAACAGAAGCAAGAGAGACAGCCATTATAGTATCCACAGGCCCATAGGGTTGGTGGCAGAAATAAGATAATTTTGCTGGGACACACAAGACAAAACAGCTGTAAGAGCTGTAAGATTGTGCAACATGAAGTTCTCCTTTTGCGGGGCTCCTAGAAATAGGGCCAACCTAACGGGCTCTTTTCCTTCCCCGCCACTGGTCCCCAGAATCAGCGAACATCATTTCTGGAATTGCTTCCTTAATTCTGATACTCACCTATCCCCCTGCCCCAGTCGTGATGACCCAGTTATCACCTAACCCCACACGTAAATAATTAAACTGGTCAATAGTACGAGTACCATGGCAAAGGGTTTTACTCATACCAGCCAGGTGCCTCCCAGTGACATCTTCACAGGCTTTGCCTGGTGCTTGACTGTCCAGCTCAGCGGTGCCCAAAGCATTTGGACAAGTTTGTCCCCATCTCAGCGGTACCCTTCCCACCCTACAGAGGCATCGCTGTGGTGCATTGTGAAGTCCCGAGAAGGACGTAAAGCATGCAAGCCTCCCCAGATGCACTTGGCTTTGGACATCCTAGAAAAACATTCTTCCAAATATATGGCAGAGAAAAGCTGATGAAACTTTTTGGTGAAGCTGAGGATAGGCAAAAGGACCCCCTCTGTGTGATGAGTTCACTCTATCAGAGTCAAAAATCACCCTCTCTGTCCCCAAGGATGAGCAGGTGGTGAGGATATACAAGGATGGGATGTTTGAGAGTTGCAGTCCGACGTTAGGGATACTTAATTGGGAAGTCACCAATAACAGGAAGATCTCAGCAATGAAGAGGCATGGACTTTACTCCCATCCGAAAGTGAGGATGACAGCTGATGGCAATGACCTGAGGTCAAAGAGTCAGTGACGTTTCAGGGGTGGGTTTTGTCTGTTTCCAAGTCTGTCCTCATCTCTGTATCTACCGTCTTCCTTGTGCTGGTTGATGCCGATGTGGATTTCATTGTGAATAATTACACTTCAAGTCGACTGGCAACACCTCGAAGGTATCCCATTTCTGCATCTTCATCTGAGAGCTGCAGACACTGAAATACCTTATGATGAGAATTGATGGACTGAGTCATTCATTCTTTTAACATCTTTATTTGAGGGCTGCTGTGTGCCAGGTGCTGAGCTTGCTCCTGAGAACAGCAGGGAGAGTCCAAATCGAGCTTAAACACCAATTCTTAGTGTGTAATCATTACTATGTTTATATAAAATTTGGGTGTTCAGTATGCATCCAATCTTAGCCTTCTGTGAGGCCTGTGACACGGGCTAGTCGAGGGTTTTATGGAAGCTCACAGAGGCAGTGCCTGACCTTGTGCAAGAGGCTAGTCAAGGGTTCTATGGAAGCTCACAGTGGGAGTGCCTGACCTTGTCCAAGAGGCCTGAGCAGCAGTGGAGGAAGGTTGAAAGGGCATCTAACCGGAGACCCTGCCTTTGGGAGAAGGTCACGTTAAACCCTCCTCGGTGATTGTGTTCTTAGGGAGGTTGCAATGGGAATCGAGGAGATATCGGTATGTTTTGAAGGTGGAATCAGTAATAATGTTGATTTTTTAGATGTAGGAGTTAAGGGAGTGGGGATTTTAGAATGACTCCAAACTCTCTAATTTGGGAAAATTGGGAAGCTGGTGTAATTTATGAAAGAAGCAAACACCAGAGGAAAAAATCTTCCCACACGACAGACCGTGCACATCTTTTTGACTGCATTTAGGTCAAGGTGCGTGGATGCTGTCCAGCGGAGAAGTCTAGGAGGCAGCTGTTTCGGGAACTCGGCAGAGAGGAAGGTATTACTCGCGTGCACAGCGTAACAGACGCCCTTGAATAAATCTGATCAACCCATGAAAGTGCAAAGTCTGAAAAAACACCGGAAAAAGAGTCCAAAGGAAAGCGATTAAAGATTCTTAGAGAAACAGGAGGCAGCAAAGGCAACTGAGAAGGAAAAGCCAGGTTTAGAAGGTGAACCGGAAGCTTGTATTATCATGAAAGTCAAGGGGGCAAAAACATCCTGGTGGCGACGGACGATGTGTACTAATGGCAGGAGAAGCTAGTCATTCAGACACGGACAAGCACACCTGGGAAGTGTGTCTCCCTAAGGCAGGTGTGAAAAATATTAACGTTTATGTGGTTTCCCTTGTTTTCATACCCAAGTATTGTAGCGTGGAACATTGAAACTCCTCTGGAGTATTCCAGGCTAAGGAGAGAAAAAGAGAGAGGTGCAGGCATCAGAAAGCACTGGACATAAACATGAAGCCAGTAGCACAAAACAATAAAGCATGGAGATTATCAAGGGCCTATATTTCAGTTTGTTGGTAAACGGACCTGGAAAGGCTCTATTTCCTCTGAGCAGAAAGGAAGATGTGAAGTGCTCGGGCTGATGAAATTAGCTTTTTAAGAAACAGAGTGGACAGATGTGTACGGGAGAATAATGATGTGAATGATGGAGGCGGGAGGGTACTGGCTCTTTGATAAAAGATCTTAGTCACTAAATATTTAGCAAGTTTTGTGTGGTTCCCACGGAACCTCATCCAGGAGGAAATGAGTGGCTTGGTAGGAAATGTGCCATTTGCAGAGTACTCGAGATGAACGTTTCCTAACCACACAGGCTCTTTACTCATCCAGCAACCCACGCGTTCTTTACGGCGCTTTCAGGCTTGCTTATAAAACTGTATCTTCTAAGCAGATGGTTGACCTTGAAATAGATTCTGGCCCTTAACTGATTCAAAGGTTACTCAGACCATCTGACCCAATAAGCGTTACTTTGGCTAAAGTTTTACTCCTTACCTTTGAATTTGGTAGATTCGAAACTTGCGAAGGATCCAAGGGAAGAGTCATGGGCTTTCATCTTGTTTCATAGTTTTGTTCATTGTTTACGTAGAAAAATATTTTTTTCAATATAAACATCACATGTGTTTATTGTAGACAATTGAAAGATACCCATTTATCTTGTCCCATATACGCTTCTTGGTAGGTTATCTCTTTATACACATTTTCTGTGCTTCTCCAGGCCTTAAAATCGTCTCTTACCACATGGCTTTTAGTGATATGTAGGGGCATCATAAAAATGTCCTCAAGTATTCTCCTGTTTCCGGCATTTGACACAAATTTTCACTGCTTTTTCTGTTTTCACAGTACTATAATTACATCATTTCATGATTACGACAATAAATGTCTCATGACAAACTTCCATGCATGCCCCTTCTGTTCACATCAGATTTTTATCTGTCATGCATTCCCGGAGAGTTTACCGAGGCTTGTGGAAGCCCTTAAAACTCAGCCCTCCCCTCCTGGCTTCCCTCCGAATTTTTCTTCCCAAATGCAACCAGTTTCAACTCTTCTAGATGGTGCCTCTGGTTCTGAAACCTGTTTGGGGTTAAATAACTACGTTTCTATTGCCACACCCTGATGTTTCATTTTTGGTCTGAAAGATGTGGATTCAGCTACGGGTTCAACACTCCCAGCCCCTGTGGGGCACATCCATTCTGCCCAGGCACCCACCCTCCCCTCATCCTTATCTCAGACTCTGTCAGACCCTTATAGAGATTTCCTTTTTAAACAAGTTTATTGGAGTATAGTTGACCTCCAGTGTTGTGCTAGTTGCAGGTGTACAGCAAAGTGAATCAGTCCTACACAGAAACATATCCATTCCTTTCTCCCATATAGATTATTACAGCTGTTGAGCAGATTTTCCTGTGCTGTACACATTTTCTCCTTAATCATCTATTACATAGAGTAGTGCGTATATATTATTCCCACCTTCCCAATTCCTACCTCCCTCCCAACAGATCCCCCTGTGGTAACCGCTGGCTATGAAATCTGTGCTTTGGTTCTATTTTATAAATAAGTTCTTTTGTACTATTTCTATTAGGTTCCGCATGTAAGTGATGGCGTATGGTATTTGTCTTTCTCTGACTCACTTCTCTGAGATTTCTTTAGTGTGACTTTAAGGGTCTTTACACTTTAGTTCCTTGGAATTTTTACAATTCCCTTTTCTTTCTCACATGTTTTGTTTTCTTGGTGTGGTTTGTTACTTGGCATGGCGGCAGTACATAAATATTTACATGCTCCCAAAGTAATAGCTACTGACCTCAGGATGTTTATGAGGGAGCTGTAAAAAGGCATTCCAGTATAATTTCAACTGTTATAAAATTTTAAATGCTTGTAATACAGGTTTTAAAATTTTTATTACCATAAAAATTTGCGATCGTTAAGATCTCAAAGTATACTTTAATCATAATCACCATTTAATATATAGCTCCTTACCGAATAAATGGATTCCCCATGGTATCACCTCCTAGGTTAGCTGCCCCACCCCCCAAATCTAGAATCTAAAAGAATGTTATGTGCTTCTAGTTTTCTCTCTCTGCTGGAACAGTGGAAAGTAGTGGGGAAATCTCTGCTTCAGACCAGAGAGACTTGAATTTTCTGCTTCTGTTGCCTAAGTTTTCGTGATCTCAGGCAGGGAGCTGCTCACAGAACCCAAGTAGGAGGCGGGCCAGTCTGCGCCAAGACAAGGTCCTTCTCAGCCCCGTTCACTGGTGGCCGTCAAAGGTAATTCAGTCTGGAGTTCCTGCTGTGGTCCAGTGGGTTAAGGATTTGGTGTTGCTGCGGCTGTGGTATAGGTTGCAGCTGTGGCTTGGATTTGATCTCTGGCCCAGGAACTTCCCTATGCCATGGGTGCAGCTGAAAAAGAGAAAGAAAAATTCACTCTGTTGCAGTGTGCTGCTGGTGCACACTCTACCTGACAGCCTCTCTCTGACTGTCCCAGGGCTTTCAACTCTGATGTCTCAACTGAGATTTGGGGAAAAAGATTGGGATTCTATAACTTGGGTAGCCAGATTTAAGTGCTTAAATAATTCAGAATAAAATAGCATTCTTGCCTGTTGTCTGTTTCAAGAATAATAAAGAGTATGCAGTGAAACAGAGTGTGCAGGTACTAAACAAAAATATATGCCTCTGTCATTTTTGACTGCATCTGGCTGGACTTTTGAGTCATTATCTATTATCTTTTGTCTTCACAATTTTGAGGGGATTCTTATGGGTTTGCTTGTCTTCTAATTAAAAAAAACAGTTTTCTATTTTTTTTCTGAGTTGTTTGAAGGCTTGGCACTTCTTTGGAGATTGCCTTTGAAGACACAGGTCAAAACTGTGAGAAATTTGTGTTTTGATTCTCCTCCTTTAATTGGTTGTAAGCAATACAGAAAACAGTAGTGCTTTCCTGGGTCACTGGCTGGAAGACGGACTTTCAAAAACCTAAGTAGTAAGTCACCTGGAAAGAAACGAATGGGTCACATTTTTTTGGAAATCTCCTTCAGAAGAACGTGCATGTTTCCACTTCATCTTTCATAAATGTGTTTTGTTACATCTGGGCTATTTTTAAGAAACAGAATAATATGAATTTATCAAAGGTTCTCTTTTGCATCTCAGGCTGGGTTTCCTTTTTCTCAATAATAATGGTATTTGTCCTGACTTGCTACAAATACTGCACTTGAAACTTTTAACATTGTTGAGGCTTTGTATTCCGGGAATGACATTGTCTAAGTATTTCTTGCCTTTGAATAAAGTTATCTTACTTCCTCTTTGCTGGTTTTGTCAAATATGAGAAAACTGCTGGAATGGGGGTGCAGAAAAGTTGCCCAGCCAGACGTACTGTCTTCAGTAATTCAAAGAGCTCTGGGGCGAATGGCCTCTGTCTTCCTGACTTTTTCATTCCGTCCCCTTCTCTTCGGGATTTTAATTCTTAAACCTAGCTAAAAACTGTGCTGACAGAGAACGATGAATGATAGAAAGAAAGAGGGAAGGGAGGAAGGAAGAAAAGGGGGGAGAAAAATTCTTTCTCCATTGCCATCCATCAAGAAGAGTGAAGGAAACTTGAATATGCATAGTATGATGTTGTCATTTTATGAATACACCCTGAAAAAATAAATGTCAGGCAATCTGGTTAAAAATAAGTTTCACAAAACTCATAATCTTTTGCCTCAATTTTTAGTAATTAGTTAAAGTTTGGTGTTTAGCTACTCATTTTTCGATTTGTTTCCGTAAATTGTTTTTAGGACCTAACATATGCCAGGTGCAGGTGGGGACATAAAGAGGAATAAGATGTGATCCGTGATTGGGAACTTCCTGACCCCCTGCAAAGTCTGTACGCAGAATGACACCTGGCATTCAGCTGCACAGACCAGTGGGTGATTAATAGGCTGAAATTTCAGTGAGTGAGCCCAATGAAAATATGCAGCATCATTTTAAATTTCAGACTTTCTTTGAAAAAAATCCTCATTACTTCTTTTGTTTTAAATTTTTTCCATTATACCCAGCTGCACAGCGTGGTGACAGGGTTACACATACATATATGGATTCATCACAAGTGGTTAGACATAGTTCCCAGTGCTATACAGTAGGATCTCCTTGCTTTTTTAAAAGAATAGAAAGTATTTTACCCAGGCCCATGCTTCCCTGGGTACCACGTTGCTCTCCTATTTATTTTTGCTGTTATCGATAACGTGTGACTCTTCATTAGAGTCAGTGTTGTCTGGCATCCAGATAGATGTTTGAGGTAGATAAGATTCTACTTGAAACATGTATGCACCGGGGAAAAAGAATAACTTGATTATCTCCCATCTGTTAGTACTGAAATTGGTCAGGACACCCTGTAGTTGTGTTTTGATTCTTTAACCACTGAAGCTTGGATAGGCATGCAAAACCTCATTCTCTTGGTTGGAGACCAAAGGAGAGAAATGATTAGCAAAGTCTACTGCAGACTATTGCCCCAAGTAACTTCCTTTCAAACTCTGAATCAACTGCAATGAGATGAAATGCACTAAGAAGATAATAGGCAGTCTTCAGGACCTTAAAATGACGTTTTCCTTAGGTAAGTGAAAAACCGAGCTGGATAATGTGCTCAGTTCAAATAAAAGACTGTCTTGATACGGTTATAGATGATATAATGTGGTTCCCTGTGGATGCTGAGACAATCAGCATAGCTTCCACGGAGGGCAGACATTAAGAATATGGAGGGTTTTGCAGCCCTGATCTATCCTTTTATTTTCTTTTTGCAATATCTTAGAGCAGACCTCTGGAAAAGCTGTGCAGACTTGCTAAGGCATAGGAAAGCATACACGCACACACACGCGCACGCGCATGCACACACACACACCTATGTATGCACACATATACACACACAGCACAGACTCCTATTCAGGAAGAAGAAGGTGAAACTTTCATCTCTTTGGTTTGAGTTCAGCGATGCGTTACTGGAAGGCACGTGGGAAGTTTGCCTGATAAATTTTACGGAGCTCATTGAAGCCTAGGCGGAGCAGGGGTGCCAGCCGCTGTGACCGCTTTTGAAAGGGTGAAAGCGCACCCATCATAGCGCTTAGGCTGGGATGGGCAAAGAGCCGGGCAGGAGGGCTCAGAGGTGCCCTTTGGTGCGGTGCCCCTTGCTGCTGAAAGCTGTGTGAGAGCCCTATTTGATATATATTCCATCCATTACTGTCTTCGGTTTCGGATTTTTTGTTAGAAAACCATTTCTGGAAAGAGAAAAAAACCAGCCAGGAGCTGTGAGCTCAAGCCTTTGTGAAAACGACTGGAGTGAGGTCAGCTCTTAGCTGAGTTTCCGTGGAAAGCACAGACCTTAAAGAGTTAAGCAGACGGTTTGGGGGACACGAGTCCAAGTTCACACAGGAGTTCTCCATTCAGAGGCTGGGGCTCTTCTGTCGCGTTGGGACAACAGGCAGGTGAAGGGGAGCCAGCACAGCGGTGTGTAAGGTTTATAGCCAGGGACCGAATACCTGGGCTTTGGCAAGGGAGGCGCGGAGAAGGAGCTGGGGCTGGTGTCTTGTAAGGGTCAGTGGAACCCATTTAGACCATCGGGGTTCCTCGTAAAGCATCTAATGTGTTGGTCTTAAAAAAATAATTCCCCTTTCCCATGTGAGCCTGCCGGGTGCGTCTCCCGTGAACTTTTCTGGGTCTGTTTCCTGAGTGAGCTGGAAATGCAGGTTTTGACCTGCTTTCTGTGTTCCCGATATGGAAAGACACATTTGTTCTCGTTCACCTGCAGGCTGGAGCCAACGTCCTTCTCCAGGATGTCAACGGAGACACGCCGCTGGATTATGCCATGGACGGGACGGAGTCGAGCTTTGTCCTGCTGACCTACCTGGAGGAAAACGGTAGGCGGATGCTTTGGATAACGGTAGATGAAGGGACAGCATCGTAGAATTATAAGGGTGTATATTTTGGGGCGCACTTCCATGATCTCAGATGCATGTCGTTTCCCTTGATTGTGTGAAATGAGGTTTTGTTCTGTGCAGCGTTTCGGTTTCGTCAATGCGGTTTTGCAAGCCAGCAGAAAGCCAGAGATCACAATGAGGGGACATTTTAACAGGCATCCCAAGTCCATAATTAGCGGGACTGGGTCTGTAATTATAAGCTATTCTCCGCTGGGAGGGGAAGGGAAGTGAACCAGCACAATTGAATTTTGAGTTAATGAGCTCAAGGTCACCCAAAGCATACTCTCTTGGGAGCTTCGGGCCTCCTAAGAGTCCCTTGCAGGGAAGCGAGTGCTAACGTGAAGGACAGTCTGTACAGCATCCCAGCGTCCATTCTTGGGGACACTTGGAAACTCAAACCTTGTCAGAAGACGGCCCCTTGATCCTGGTGCCAGCCTGAAGAGATGAGGCTGAGGCCCCAGATGTGTTTGCTGACAAAGAACATTTAATTGCACAGACCGAGTGTATAATTTCATGAGTCAGTCCAGCACAGGCGAGGTGGCAGGTGTTTGGAATCCAGGGTCCCCTAGGAAGTTAAACTAAAGAAGGATGCCCCCTGTCTCTTTTTCTTTCTGCTGTTTCGGTATAAATAACAACAAAGACGCTCCGGTCCCTTCAAGGATGATCTTTTTTGCCAGAGAAAAAGTTTCAGGTTTTTACGAGACCCGCGCTGCCTGGGCTTTACCCTTCTCTGAGAACAGCCCGCACATCTTCCTCTTTGTTCCCTGTGCTCTGCACCGCCTCCTCGTTGCTGGGATCAAAAGGTTGATTCTGAGGATGCTTAGAATAATAATCACTGGTACTTAGCCGCCATGGGTTCTTAAAAAAAAAAAAGGTCTCATTAATTCTGAAAGCAGGGTAAGCGATGTTATCTTCATTGGAGAAGAGGTAAGCTGGGCTGTGATTCTGAAGGTCACCGAGTCACGGCCAAGGCCTCTGGCTGTTCCTCGTTCACCCCCCACAGGAGGGACCTCGCAGTGCCTGGCGTCTTGTCAGCCACGACTTGTTGGAGAGAGATTCCATTGCTTCCAAGAGGAACAAACTCGAAATTATGCACGTTGCACCGTTGGGGAATTTTGCATTGGGACCTTTGTAGAATTTAACTGGGAGTGTACAGCTGCAGATTGGCACGAGGAGCTGGGCCGTCTCGTTTAGCTGGGCCAGTTCAGCAGGGTGATTTTCTGTGCTTCTCATTGTTCTGAGTTTCTAATAGCTACAGTCATATCTCTTTCTCTTTGGAAACTACAAATAAGTATCTTTTTTTTTTCTTTGTGTGGCAGCACCTGTGGCATAATGGAAATTCCCGGGCTAAGGGTCGAATTGGAGCTGTAGCTGCAGGCCTAGCCACAGCCGCAGCAATGCACGATTTGAGCTGCATCTGCGACCTGTGTCACAGCTCACAGCAGCTGCCGGATCCTTAACCCACTGAGCAAGGCCAGGGATCGTACCCGCGTCTTCAGTGAGACAACATTGGGTCCTTAACCCACCGAGCCACAACGGGAACTCCTAAAATTAAGTATCTTTTATTTGCAAAAGAAGGAACTTGCCTTCTAAACCTTTCCAACTCGTAAAAGGGTTTCTTTTGATAAGAAAATTGAGTATTTGCAAGAGCGGTGTTACCATCCCAGAGAAAGAAAGGTAAGTATATTCTTTGGAGAGGCAGATTTTAAAATGATTAAGGAAAAAAAATGAGGGGGAGATACTGGCTCTGAATGGTTAGGAGAAAATCTGTCACCATGGCTGTCACCATCAGTTTGTGAAATACACATTTGCTGCGACGAATTCAATTTAATATCTCTTAAATTTTTAATTCTGTTTTCCATTTGTCACCGCTGGCCTCTGCCTTCCATCCATCCAGTCCTCCCTCGCCTCGCTCACAATCCGGTTCCATTTCTGTCTGAGTCCCTCCTGCTTATCAGGATCAGCTGCCATGGTTCCAATAAATACCGTCTAATTCCATTTATTCTCTGCGCCCCCGTGTTGGTGAACTTTGAGAGTTATCTGTTGTGACAGCCTGGCCCTGATATCCTCAGGAATGTCTGCTATTCTGAGATGGAGTTTTTATTATGATTCGGGACACTGCCTTTTTCTGCCTCGGCGGTGGCAAACCTCGAATCTTCCCTCTGCGTCCTACGATTTCAGGTCGGGGCCCTTATCGGCTGTCACATCAGGATGCGTGCGGCAGGAGGCAGGCCAGGTCGTGAGCAAGCTGATTACGTGGAAAATCACCGGTCACCGGTTCTAATTAGACTGTCAGCACCAGCACGCGCTGTGCACCCGGGGACGGCAATTAACCTCAGCTCACTGCCTGGGCTTCCTGGGCTGGAAAACGAGACAGCCGAGGGCTTCTGACGGGGCGTTTGATGCCTATGAGATCTCCGGTGTACGGCAAAGCAGCTGGCATTCGAGGAAAGCAATTGATTCTGAAATGAGCCAGCAAGGAAAGAAAGCACAGCTGGGAGAGCTCGGGGTAGCCAGGACAGATATCCACCCTGAGCCAAACAGACAGGTGTATTTTGCCAAGTCCCTGCAAAATAAAGAAAACATAACCTTTTTACTTTGCCCTACGCAGAGCATCATGACGGCCCTCTCTCCTTCCTTTCCCAGTCGTCCTTTTAGGGAGAGCTGTCACCTTTATTCCTCTGAGTTCTTAATCTCTTCTCCTGAGCTCGCTCAAGTTCAACTTCCGCTCAAACCGATCTGGGTGCAATGCGGTGACTGTCTCTGCCCTTCTCGGGTCCCTGTCCAGCAGTCGCTCCTCTGTCCTCCTGTGTTTCCTCATCTCCTGTTGCGGACACTGACCTTGATGACGCTCTCCATGAAAATCCTCACCCGCTGTGGTCTTTCTGGGCTTTTCCTCCCTTCCCTTGATTTGCTTCGGATGTGCCGCTTCTACATTCAGAAGCCAAAAGGGTGGTGGCTCCCAAGGCTTTGTCTTTGAGCGTCTCCTCGTATCACTCCATCCACTCTTCCTGGCTCATCCTTCCCTCTTCCTAGTGTCCTTAGCACCTGCCTGCTCCCGGGGGTCCTCCTGCAGCTCAGATTTGTTTCAGGACTTCCTGCCTTGCGTGTACAATTTTAATACTCGTCTTTGACTTGAGTATCAGGTTGAAATAACATGTCCAATATGAACTGTCTTGCTGTCCTTTCACACCCTTTATATAATAATTCTGTTTACCTTTACGCCCAGGAGTCCGAGCATCTGAGCGTCACTTTGCTTCTGAATCCCTCGTGTTGAACTGTCAGCAGATCTTACAGATTCTCTTTCCTTGACTTCTCTGCAATATATCCGTGAAGCTCACCAGTCGTGCTAGCACTGCCTCTGTTAAAACCCTCCTGGTCTTTCTAGTTTGCAACAGACTTGGAAACTGGTCTTCTTGCCTCCAGACGCAGTCTTGCTTCTGCATTTTTCGGAGAACTCCCAGCTTCATCAGCCTGCAGATGACCTTGTACACTTCTCTGGCTTAACAAGTTCATGCAAAGATCTGTGGCTGCACTAAGCCCTTCAGAATCGCTCACTGTCGGGTGGGAGTGATCCCATCTGCCTGGGGCAGCCCCGAGTTGTGCCTGTGGGCAGGACTGGGAAAGGATTCGGTAGAGGGTTACTAGGCCCCTTTGCCATTAGACTGGTTTATTTCTCTTTGCTAGAACTTTATTTGCCTGCTTAGCTCTTTTGCTTCCTTCAAGTGCTGGCTGTTTTAGGAAGCTTATCATGGAGACAAAAATTGGGATTAGATGCTGTTCTAGGAGCTTAGAGAATCCAGTGGTAAAATCGGGCCCATAAACCATGTCATGATAGGTAAAATTATCTATGACAGCAGCTTAGAGCACCCCCTTACAGGGTGGATAATGTACTAAAGCAAAAGTCGATTGTTACAGAAAAATAGTGCTGGAGTTCCTGCTGTGGTGCAGCGGGATCTACGGTGTCGCTGCAGCACCAGGACACAGGTTCAGTACCCAGCCCGGTGCAGTGGGTTAAAGGATTCTGTGTTGCTGCAACTTTGGCATAGGTCGCAACTGCGGCTCAGATCTGATCCTTGACCTGGGAACTCCATATGCCACAGGGTGCCAAAAAAGAACAAAACAAAACAAAACAACACAACAGCAATATTGCCTTAAGAGGGAGAGGTAAGAAAAGTTGACAGAGATTTAGATTGACTTGAAGTGTTAACAAAAGTTCAGTTTTGCACAAGCATCTATTGACAGAATAAAATATAATCAGACACTAGTAATTAGTATCGCCTGTCATAACTTGTGCATTTCAGGTGAGTGATACGTTTCTTATGTCCTAAAATTTTAAAAAGTTACTAAATTCCTATCAAAATAATAAATCTAAGCTTTATATTGTTTTTCAGAAAACAGTACGAAAATACAACTTAACTTTTTTTTAAAAAAAAAAAAAGAGGATCACCCTGCTGTCCACTATGAAATAGACTAATTATGGGCTATAGCTGTCTTAGCTTTTTTTTTTTTTTTTTCCAGGAGCATCTTAAGAAATTTGGATAACTGAGGGAATTTCCATTCTATTATAGTACCGAGAATGGACTTGTGCTTTTTTCCTGAACATAAAACAAAAATCTAAAAATCACATCTTATTTGATTCAAAATTAAGTTTTAAACTAGTAGGATACAGTGCCATAAGAGTCCCCTTTCATACCTTCATGACAGCGACCAGAAATAGATTGTTTCCCCATAATATTTTGTCCTGTGAATGAGTCTGAAATGAGTGACAGCTAATCTCTGTCTGGTGTCTTTCCTCTTTGAGCCCCGGTCCTCTTTTAATCACTCAATTTTAATTGCACGTTTAAACGATTCTCTAAACGATGCCTGCCCCGTCAGGAAGCACTGCAGCATTATAAAAGTTACAGTTAGGTGACCTGAAAGCAGCGCAGCCGCCGGGTTCTTCAACTACCTCAACATGCAAGAGGGGGGGACACTGACAGCCGAGAAATAGTGTTTTCCGAATATAACGCACACATCCAATTCCATGATCCTAAAAACAAGGCTAGAGTGACGGCTTTAACTGGTCCTTAGGAAACCTCAGCTGTGCCTGTTAGGGAGGTCTCAGCTCCTCGGAAATCGCTTCCGATGATTCAGACGCTGAGGGATGGTCGAGGGGGTTTTTCATTCACGTTCCTACTAAACTGGGTTTGCTTTGAACGGGGTACTCGAAACAAGCTACCCTTTCGCACAATTCCTCTGGCTTTTGTGGGTCACTTTCTCCCCGCCTCCTTATTGTGAAGAAAAGCACCCCTAAGGGAATGGCAGGTGACTCGTGGCCCAGCAGGCTGGCTAATAGCGGCAGCCCCCTCCCACTGAGTGCCCGCTGCAGGTTAGTCCCGTTTTGTATGCCATGTGTGTTTTGACTCATCCTCGTGGCAGCTAGGGAGACCAAACTGTCAGTCCCCGTCTGCAGATGAAGAAAGTGAGGCAGAGGGTGAATTACCTGCCTCCACCAGCGCTAAAGAAGATAAAGCACTGAAAGTCCTGAGCGCCTCTGCTGGTGCCCGTCCGGGCTGCAGAGACTGAGCGGTGCAGCGAGGCAGGGGGGCGTGCTCCAGGGGGATGTGATGGCGGTGTAGACCACGCTGGGCTCTGCCGTGTAGAAGGGTCTCATAAATGTTACCGATAGCTCTGTTCCTTTGGGAAGTGTATTATCATCTGAGTGACGGCAGATACAGAGGACCGGGCAGGCGAAATAACTTTCCAAAGTCACCCTGGGGAAGTTGGCTGCAGACCAGGCTTGGCTGGAGATCACTCTAGCGTTTTTGCCCGCTGCTCTGGGCTCTCTCTCCATGTTTGTGGCAAGGACTCAATCGGATAAATGATAAGAAGTACCCATGAGAGTGGCAGATTCAGTGCAAGCAATGCTGTGCCTTCTTACCTCATCACCATCACCGTCAGTATTGCTATTACTGTAACGGTTCCTCGCATGTGGAATGAGGTGGATAATTTCCCCTTAGTAAACACATGTTATGTGCAGGAACCAGTGGGAGGAGCGGGGGGTGGCTAAACGCGGAGATAGACGCTGCCACGGGGATCAGACCGCCAGCAGCCCGCCGTGAAAGCTCAGGTTGGAGCGTGCCGTGAGCAGACCTGCGGCTTCCCTGCGTAAGTCCCCCGTCTCAGCGATGCCAGGCTATCAGTCCTTGGAGCATCCTTTAACAAATGCTTTGAAAATATTTTAGATATATGAGAAAGTTGCAAAAACAGTTCCGAGTTCCCACGTATATTTCACCCAGCTTCCCCTAACATTAAAAATAGCTGCAGCCGGGGTCCATTCCTTCAAATTCAAAAACTGACATTGACTAATACTATGAACTAAACGGAGGCGTTATGCAGACTTTCCCAGGTTTCGCGCTAATTTGTTTTTCTATCCCGGGCCGCTGCATTGCTTTCAGGAGCAACTATTTTGATGAGATTATCACAGGGAACAAAAACGTTGTCTTGACAACTCATACAAATTCAGTGCAAGTAGTTTACGATACTTTGGGTGGTCTGGGCAGATTTATAGTAACACGTCCACTGAGGCAGCCTGTCACATCTCTGGGACAGAATAAGAGGAAAATTATTCAGGACTCTCCTCTAGCCGGAAATAAGACTGTATGCCCAAAGAACCAATTATAGGGGCTTTGAGTGAGAAATCAAAGTGAAAGAGGGGCTTCAAAGAGGAGCACGTTGCACAACAGAAGATAAAATGAAATTTTTACCTCCAGCAGCTGAGAAACAGTTCTGAATTCTGTTTGAAAGGCTCTTTTCCCCCTAGGAGTGGATTTGACCTCGCTGCGCCAGATGAAGCTTCAGAGACCAATGAGTATGTTAGCAGACGTCAGACACCTCTTAGCGTGTGGAGGAAACGTGAACGAGAAGAATGCCGATGGCGTCACCCTGGTGAGTTCCTGGGAAGCACCTGCTCATGCCGAGAATGTGCCTTGATTTCTAAAACGTAGAAGTGGATATCATTAACTTTA
The DNA here is from genome assembly GCA_004024745.2 of Catagonus wagneri. NCBI lineage: Eukaryota > Metazoa > Chordata > Mammalia > Artiodactyla > Tayassuidae > Catagonus > Catagonus wagneri. The sequence goes on from PVHT020000119.1 coordinate 10,564,563, forward strand.
AAATAATTTTTAAAAATTTTCCTGGTCATAAAGATAACGTGTATTTGTTGTAGAAATTTTGCCACTTAAATATGCAAAGAGGAAATGCAAATCCCTCATGCCACCCCCCCCAGAGAAAAGCAGTGTTTATCTGTTGATGCAGTCTCTTTAAAACTTCCTTCAATGTGCGTTTTTCCTACAAATTTCGAATAATTTTCATCCATTATTTTGTCAATGTGATTTTCGAGTTAGAACTTACAGGAGAGAGACTGTTTTCAATTTAATTCTGAGCAAAAGGAACTGTGAGTTACTCTGAATGAATTTTTAAATTCAAGCAAACTCCTGTCATTCCTTTGTTTATTGCTATTAGGCAGTTGCACTAAATGAAACACATAACGAATAAATTTTGATGAATTTTAATGTAAACACAATGTCTAATCATCAAAATAGAAACAGTTGGTCCTCTTGACCCATAAAAATTATCTGGGTGGAGCATGCTGGGGTTAAAGTTAATTATTGTGGGAATAAACACATTGAGTCCCAGGAAAGTAAATTAGGGCAGCAGAAGGGGTTATGAAGCTCGGAACGGTGGGATCTGTCAATGTGGTTGGAACCAATTTTAGAACGCGATTCAGTTTTCACCACAGGGAAAAAAAATGTGATGTGAAACTGAACACGGGAGATGAAATCTTCTTCACTACGTGGATAAGAGTTTTGTGAGACCTGAAATCACTGTAGATTGAATGCAAATGAAAGGCCTTGAGACTTCTAGGTAGAATTCTCTTTCTAGATATTGATGTTGGCCTTGGGAATATAAACTTCAGAAGACTATCAACAAATGGAACTCGAAACTATAAGGAAAGAAACGAAACATGCTGAGAGTTTATTGAAAAGTAACACCTTCAAATGGAAGAGCGTTCTAACTAGTTTATTGAGGAAATAGTTACTGACCACATTCTGTGAAGAAAACCATAGTGAGCAAAACCACACGTGTCCTTTTGTCACGGACTCATGTTTCACTGGGGAAGATAGGTATAATACAGTATGAATGAGCTAAATATATGTCATATGAATAATAATCAATGCAAAGAAAAATAATAAAACAAGACAGAGACATGCTGGGTACACAGCTGACATTTTGGGTCGATAGACAGGTAAGGTCTCACCGACAAGGTGAGTTCTGAGCGATGATCTGGAAGTCTGCACACGCTGCAGGTGAGAAGGAGAAGCGTCCCAGACGGAACAGCGGTGCGTGCAAAGGCCCTGAGGCAGGGCCAGGTGTGGTGTGCCCGAGAAACGGCAAGGACGCCCGTGTAGCTGAGCAGAGCAAACAGGAGGAAGGAGGCAGCCGGGCCAGGTCGCTCTCGAGGGCCTGGGTGAGCACTGTGGCAGGTCCTCCTCGTGAGATGAGAGTGTACTGCTGAGTTCTGAATCGAGGCCACACAGGAGCCCACTTCCATCCTGAAAGGACCGCTCTCTCTGAACACCGTGATAAGGATGGACTGTCAAGGGAGAAAGGTGAAGCTGAGAGTTCAGTTAGGGGGCTTTCGCTCTAACCTCGCGAGAGATGATGTGACTCAGGCCAAGGTGGTAGAATAGAAGCTGAGGTGCCGAGAAGTGGCTTATTTCAGTCAGCATGAAGAGACGCTTCATCGGGGCTTCCTGATGGGCGTGTGGTGTGGGAGGAAGAGAAGACTCCACGGTGACTCCGAGTATTTCTAGCTTGGACAGGTGGAGTGATGGAGTTGATACCCAGTGAGCTAGAGAAGGCTCAGGACCGGGCTCGGAGCAGAGCAATTAGGACGGGTTTTGGAAACGTGAAGGTGGAAGTGCCTCGTAGCCATCAGCATGGAGCTGCCAAGTTTGCGGTTGGATGTGGGAGTCTGGAATTTGGGCGATGTCTGCACTGGGGAAGCCATTTGGGGGATTCTGGCATACTCATGCTGTCGAAGACCTTGACCCTGGATGCAGTCACAGATTTGATACAGAAGGAAAGAGGATTCGGGGGACTGAGCCATCGAGCTCAGAAAAGAGGAAGACGCAGAATTGAGACGGGATGAGGAATTCCCGAGGTGGGAGGCAAGCCAAGAGAATGAGATGCCCCGGGAGAATGAGTGACGAGGAGGGACCACTGACTGTCAAATACATCCAGCTGAGAGCAAGTAGATGGAGGTCGAGGCTTGGCTGCCAGACTTAGGAACGGGGGAGGGCGCTGGTCTTCTGGTCCAGGGCAGCTTCCCGTGGAGCAGTGGGGTCAGAATCCAAGCTGCCGAAGGCTATTTAATTAGTAGTTCATTGAATGCATTAATGAACTCATTAACGAACGCATACCTAACACATGGCAAAAAACCCAGTGGAGTCTCTGTTTCTTTGTTTGGCAGAACACATTACAACTTCACACTGTTGTTGTTGTTGTTGTTTTTCTGATCACAGCTAAATAAAAACATCGCTCGTGCTCCCATGCCTGCTAATCAAGGGATCTGCATATTTCAGAAGATGAGCTGTGGGAAGAATCAGTGCACCGCCACAAATGGCTGTCATTTCTGACCATCTTCAATTTTGCATTCCTTGTGACGTTCTGTTGAACGGAGAACACAAGTGCGGCAGCTAGTTACCCTGTAATAACTGAATCTCGTTTCCTTATGGACGCAGTGGTCATCATGGAGCTTTTTACAAAGAAAGTAGCAGTGAGCAGGGACTAGGATGTCCTTCCTTGAGGATCACAGCGTTTAGCAGACGGCAGTTGCTTGGATTCTTGTGTCCGAATTGGTGGGCTGCCTTTCTGTAAGGTGCATTTGGTGTGCTCCTACTTATTGTTGCTGCTGATGATAAGAAAGGCTTGTCTACTGATGGGTTTCCACAGGCTGTGTTGGAATGTCAGTTGTTCATCGTAATTAGGCATCATGCCTCCCACTGCTACATGGTGTGTAAAAGAGATGAAACTGTCACCAGAAAAACTCAGTGAGGATAAAGTCCCGGTGAGGTTTTCTCAGGAGCAGCCAGGCTCACTCCCTGAGCAAGGAAGAGGCAGTTTGAGAGAGGATCCTGGTCCGTGGACCTCAGGCTTCTAACTAGAGTGTGGAAAACATCAGGACCAGGGGCGATAAGCCACACTTAACACGCAGGGCTGTGCCACCCTGGGTGGTGTGCCACAGGAAACAAGCGAGTGTGTAAATAGTGCACATCTTCTGGGGACCAACCTTATGAGACAAAAGGAGTTGGGGGGGGAGTTTACAGGAAGCTCAGCTAACTCAGGTGTCCATTCACCTTGGCTGTTTTAAAACGTGAGTGCTGGAGTTCCCGTTGTGGCTCAGCAGTAAGGAACCCGACTAGTGTCCATGAGGATGCGGGTTCAATCCCTGGCCTCTCTCAGTGGGTTAAGGATCCAGCATTGCCGTGAGCTGTGGTGTAGGTCGCAGATGTGGCTCGGAAACCGTGTTGCTGTGGCTGTGGTGTAGGCTGGCGGCTGTAGCTCCGATTCCACGCCTAGCCTGGGAACTTTTGTATGCCACAAGTGGAAGCAAAAGGATAAATAAATAATAGATAGATAGATAGATAGACAGACAGACAGACAGACAGACAGCTAGATAATAAATACAATGTGAGTGCTGGGCGTGCCGAGAAGCATGGATTTGGCCCACGTGGCTCTGCCTCTAAGATCCGTTACCTCGGTGACCTAACCCACAACTTCTCCGATTGCAAAGTCAGGATAGTACAGAACAGAAGAAACCATTTATAGCTTTTATGCGTGATGTTTGTGAAGCCGCTTAGACATCTTGTCCTGTGTAGTCGCTGCGGAGGTGATTTCCAACAGGCAGTAGCTTTCCATGAGGACCGCGCGTCCCCAAAGCCTCTGCCGATGGCCTCCAGAAACAGCAGGTGCCTCTGTGGTTCTCGCAGCAGGAGAGGAGTGTTCTAGAACACCGTGTGATGAGCGTTGTCACGTGCTGAGATCCGATGTCTTCCAGCCATGGTCAGGACAAGGCAGGCGTCTATATTCCATTTCAAAAAATAGACATTTAATCTTTTTAACCTCAGGTTGAGCTTTCGTTAGGAGAAACGGTTCCTCAGAGGTCTAGTGACTTGCTGAAGGATTCAGAAGTTGACGGCCGGTCAGGTCAAGGTAAAGGCTCTGAGCTCCTGGTATTTTATTACTATTACAGTGAATTTAGAACAGTCTGTTACCTTGCGTGATGAAGTAGAAGGGCTCAAAGTTGGTTGCTTTTATTCTGATTCCATAAACGCTATGAATGAACTTATACAGAAAATAGAAATAGACCCACAGACATAGAAAACAAACAAACCTATGGTTAACAAAGAGGAAGGGGGGGAAGGAGGGTAAATTAGGGGCTTAGGATGAACAGACACAAAACTACTGTATATAAAAGAGATAAACAACTAGGACCTACTGTCTAGCACAGGGAGGTCTACTCAATATTTGTAATAACCTACGAGGGGAGAGAATCTGGAAAGGAATATAAATGTATAATTTAATCCCCGTGTTGTACACTTGAAATTAACACAACCATGTAAACCAGCTACATTTCAATAAAAAACAAATAGTTGGGTGTTTTTGTTTTTTTTTTGTCCTGAGATTACCTAGGATTAAACTTACCCACTGTCCTACATGTCACTGGTAGCTCATGCTTTGGGTGGCTTTGCCCCTATGTGATCCAAGAAAGCTTCCTTTTAGTTTTTCTCTTGTGAGCAGTGCAGGAGATGGCTGACTGAGCGCTGAGCTAAGTTCTAAATGTAGAACCAGAGCTTTGCTGCATGGAAAGCAAATCTGCTCATAAAGGGGCTAAGCCTGTGAACCTGACATTATTAGTATCAGGCAGTAACCAGCTAGTGGACCCGTTCTTCATGCAGGTTTTGCTACGAGTGAAAATCTTCTGAGATCCTGATGTTATTGCATATAGCAGTGTAACCTGCCAGTCACCGACTGATTCTTCCAATAATGTGGACTAGGTTTAGAAGCAGATGAAAGATTAGTTCTTTAGGAAATTAAGTATATAAAATCATATTTCTCTAAAACATCTGGGGCTATATCATTCTTGGGACTGTTTTCTAGACTATTAATGAGATGAATTCTGTATGTAACAAAATGTGGCAAAATTGATATGAAACATCATCCTTAGTGTTTATGTCTTAAGTTAGATTGAATATATTTATTGTTCTAATGTAGTTAAAAGTGTAGACATAAACATGTCTCACTGTAGACTGAAGAGCATAATTAAATCCGAAGGCAGAAAAGCAAATGTATTTTGCAGAATTCGATCAAAATTTATATTTAATAAGCCCTCTTGACTTTACAGTAATTTTATCTTTGTTTAAAAAATGGAACAAGGAGTTCCCATTGTGGTGCAGTGGAAACGAATCTAACTAGGAACCATGAGGTTGCGGGTTCGATCCCTGGCCTCACTCAGTGGGTTAAGGATCCAGTGTTGCGGTGAGCTGCATGCAGTGCAGGTTGCAGATGCGGCTCTGTCCTAGGCCAGCAGCTGTAGCTCCAATTCGACCCCTAGCCTGGGAATCTCCATATGCCACAGGTGCAGCTCTAAAAAGCCAAATAAAAAAAAAAAAAGGAAGGAAAGAAAGTGACAAAATTCCATGCTACAAAACTGACAGAAGTCATTGTTTTAACTTCTTTTCAAGCATTTTTCTTTTTCATTTCCTCATAGATTCCTCTTCTGAATTATGATTACAGATCAATCATGGAGTTACTTAACCCAATTTAAATTGAGCGTGATGACAGTTTACTTACAAATAAAGGCAATTGCCTTAGAAACAGGAATTTCCCCATAAGAAACATTTGAAAAGTTCCTGCAAACTCTGATGTCATCGTGAGTGGGTACAGAGGCCTCGTTTCTAAACTTCAGTTTGCATCAAGAAACTGACCTGGGAGAAAGTTAAAATGATAGCCACACATTCCTTTTAAAGCCTGTCAGCAGTAATTGACCCTTTCCTGTGTCTCTGTCCCTTTTATGGGTGTCTAAGCCCCGGAGGACCACATGTCTGTCGCCGTTTCTATCTTTGCATCTCTCTGTAGTGCTGGAATTTTAGAGCAAGTCTGTACGTAAGTGATTTGGGGACAAGAAGGAGTAAAGTACTGAAATTTTATATTTTGTATTTAAAAGTATTCAGATTATAGGAAAAAGGGTACTAGGGAGGGAATTAGAAATTCCTTGAAAAAGTGCACATCGTCTGGGTAAGAAGGAAAATAATACAAATTAACCCATAATCCTTTTTTCTTTCCCCAAGGCTGATGACATCCAGGTGCACCAAATACATAGAATTACGTTCATATGTTATTTTTAAAATGTGTCTGTGCTTTAGATCCAATGGCTTTATTAAATGGCTCCCTTTAAACCCCTGGATAAACCATAAAAGCAGTGATAAGTGCTTTTTTAACTTAAGTGACAGACTGTCTCTTCCTCGCAGTTGCATATGGCCAGTGCGAGTGGGTACAAGGAGGTGGTGGCTCTTCTCCTGGACCACGGCGGGGACCTCAACGTGGCAGACAATCAGCACTGGACCCCACTCCACCTGGCAGCAAAGTATGGCCAGGTAAAATAATGTCCTGATTTACTTTAGAAAAAGATCATTTTATGATCGGCGTATCATTCCATGGTGAATTTGGTTTCATTTTCAAATCACGTACCGACATTATGTTTGACTTCATGAGATCGTCTTACCAGACAAATATGTTTATGGTTGAAAGAAAACATTGACTTTTAAAAGGACACATAATAACATACATTCTTCAGAAATCTCTGTATTGCACTAATGCCTTTGGAGAAATAATCAAAACTTATAAACCGTCTTTAGAGAATGGACTTAATACCAATTTTCTTAATATTAAATAGTCCTTTATAAACTTACAGTTTCATGAGTCGGTTACAGTCATGTTTGTTTTCTGTGGTCAGTGGATTTAAAGCACAATTGCATTTTATATTTTATTTTTCTCTATCCAGTATACTTAATTTTAATGAACCGAAGATAGGTAGCAGGGTTCTTTCTCTGATTTGATGCTTGGTTGTAGCCAGTGTATCTTGAGTTACTATTGCACAAGCTAATTTCTCCCGAGGTGCTATTATATCATGAGTGAGAAGCAAACTTTAACTTGTAATTATTATAAGTAATTTAATATAAAAATTATACGTAATTTTTATGGGCGAATATTATCAAACAGTATATACAATAATTATTCAAATTGGTTTATAAATATATATAATATGTTGTGTTAAAGTCTTAGTATAATAATATAAAATATAACTTCAGTTTTACAAATATGTGGAGCTTTAATTAACCTTATTGATGTCAAAGCATTGTTTCAGGTAACAATCACTCACTAAGTTCATAAGAAGTTAAATCCATTAGCTACCAACCAGTATGCAAAATAACTCGTGTCGCGTAGTCGTTGAAAAAAAATCGAAAGCATTTGCACCCGAAGCATGGTAGGGACAGCATATCGCTTGGGAAGGTCTTGCAAATTAATAAGAATGTTGTTTGCTTTGACAACATTTCCTGCAGAAAACGATTCATTCAATCAATCAATATTTTTCTCAGCCTATTAGCACCCTCACGTCTGTGCTTCCAGCAGGTGAGTGTGTGTGTAAATGAACGGTTGGGTTAAGGAGCTGAGGCTGCAGGGAGCTGAGATCCTTGGCCTCGGGGACCCAGGTTTCCCAGGTCCCCCTGGGATTCCCAGGGATGGACAGCAGACCAGCAGCACGTCAGTGCTCCCGTCTAGCGCAGCGGCATCTCCGGGAATGCGCAGGTAGGGAGTGTTGTCATTCAGAAAGCGGACAGGCCACCGTTTCAGAAAGTAGCCCTGTTTCCGTCAACACAACCTAGTAGCCTGTGCTGAGGAAACGCTAATTAGTGAAGTATCAAAATGCACCCCTTATAGGCAGAGATTGCTTCCGGAAGCAGCAACGAAATATTTTACCCAGTTGGTCACTTTGGCTGATAGGACTTTCAGATTTTGGATCAGCTATCATTTCAAAGAGCAACGAATTGCTTCCTTTTAACCACTTTTCTAAGATAATCAGAACCGCCTGTCGTGGCTCAGTGAGCTAAGGACCTGACATAGTGTCCGTGAGGGTTCCATCCCTGGCCTCGTCTAGTGGATCAAGGATCTGGCATTGCCGCAAGCTGCGGCGTAAGTTGCAGATGTGGCTTGGATCCAGTGTGGATGTAGCTGTGGTGTAGGCTGGCAGCTGCATCTCCAATTCGACCCTTAGCCTGGGAACTTCCATATGCCGCAGGTGTGGCCATTGAAAAAGAAGAAAGAAAGAAAGAGAAAAGAAAAGAAATAAAGATAATCATCAGCTCTTGGGGAACAGGACTAGATTTAACAAACATTTTTTAAAGGCAAGCCTTGGACTAAATATGTCACTATTTCTGTTATCAGACACTTAAATAGTTTTTTTTATCAAAACCCAGGGTATAATTTTTGTCCTATTAGGCTGCAGGTCAAATGAAACAGTTGCTATGAGTTGATGTATTTTATTTGCTGTTGTACTTTTCTGTTCTGTGGTTTCCATGTGGTTCTTTCTTTCCACTCCTATGTCTTTGATGAGGTGTTCTATTTTCTTATCTGTGTCAAGAGAATTTGTAATTACTTGTCGAAGCATTCCTACCGTGGCTGCTTCAAAATCGTCGTCAACTAATTCCAGCACGATTCATCCTGCTGTTGGTGTCAGTTCATTGTCTCTTCTCAGTCGAGTTATCATTTTCTGATTTGGGTATGATTGTGGCGAGTGATTTATCATTGTTTTTTGGACATTTGGGCTGTTTTGTTAGGAGAGGCTTGCTCCTATATCAACCTTCCGCTTTAGCAGGCGGCCACCCTCTTGGGATTTAGAGTTCAGGGTCTGGGCTGCTTGAGTGGGTTGTGGTTCCGGGTTGTGGTTCCAATGACAGTTCAGTGCTCAGACCCTTCAAGACGCTATTGGAGTGCTTGGTTGATCTGTGCCCCTGCGATGCCCATGCGTTTTTCCCGGTGCCCCCAAAGGGCTGGAAGTGGTTTCCTTGGACCAGGGGGGCCCTGGTTCTTAGCATTAGCAGGGTCGCGCTGCTGGATTCACCTGCTGTCGTCAGAGAGACAGGGTTTCAAAGGGGAGGGCTTCCTCTGCCTGGTCCCTTCTGTCACTGGGATGGGCTGGAAGACACCAGGTCTGGGGTTGCCTTCCTCTCTTGGGTGTGAGGACAGAGGCTCCCCTGCTCCCTCTCCCTGATGGCTTTGCTGGTCCTGAGCCCGTTCATCTTGCTGCTTCTGCTTTTCAGGTTCCTTCTAGGGTTACTTGTTATTGCCAGGGTGTATCGTTGGTAGCAGGGAGGACCAGTAAGAAACCAGTCTAAGATGCCGTGCTTTAAAACCGCTGCTTCTGTTTCAAAAAGTGCTCATTTCCTGTCATTGGAACCACAACCCGGAACCACAACCCACTCAAGCGGCCCAGACCCTGAACTCTAAATCCCAAGAGGGTGGCCGCCTGCTAAAGCGGAAGGTTGATATAGGAGCAAGCCTCTCCTAACAAAATAGCCCAAGTGTCCAAAAAACAATGATAAATACTCGCCACAATCATACCCAAATCAGAAAATGATAACTCGACTGAGAAGGACTTGCAAAGCTTGACCTGAGACGCCCACGCCCAGTACGACGCTGCTCCCCTCGTAAAGCTTCCTGGAACTTTTGTCACACGACAGTCATAGAAGAACCACTGATGAGCAAGGCAGAAACGGTAGAGGGTATCGGCATTTCACCCCACTGCCTGTCATGTTCCCCCAGTGTCCCGGACTCTGGGTTTTCTAAATCTAGGTTTTCAGCCTAGAGAAACGTGGTCACGGACTTTCCTGGGAAATATGATTCACAAGCTGCATTTACTTTGCAAAGTACAGGATAATGAAGAGTGAGGATTTTATGGCTGTGTTTCCTGTGTTCCGGCACTGGGTGTATTCCCCCAACTCACTAGTTGTTCATGATTCATGGTCAACTAATTAAGAAACACTTCCCAGTTGTTCGATTTTTTTTTTTTTTCAAAACCAGTTGCAAAATATCTGACCCCAACTTTTAAAAAACATATTTCTTTCTTTTTGGGTGGAGGGAGGTGTCCTATTTTTTTCCTTCTATTTCCCAGACCCTCCTCCCATACAAACACCTGGCTGTCATTCTGTGCACCCGAATGCCGGAACCAGAGCACTCTTCCTCAATTTAGGCTCAAAAAACAAACTGAGACATTTATGTTAATAGGGGATTTGTGAGGAAATTGCATCTTGATTATTTTGTCAAAAAAATACCATACTACGTCTTGAATTATGTAAAAAAAAAAACGTTCGTCCACCAGAATACCTTTTAACATTCATTTTGAAAATGATATTTTAGAAACAGGCATTATTTGACTATCAGTTTATGTGCATGGGAGATTTATAACTCCCTAAAGAAATTTACTGTCAATAAATATATCTCAGTTCAGGGGAAGAAAACTGTAGAAATACTACCATTTTAGAAAGACTCATGGCAGTTCTACAGTCATTCATAGCCATTTCAACTTCTTATAAATATCTTACAAATGTAAATACCTTCATGGAGAAGGCAGTCCATAATTTACAACAGCATTTATAAGTGACATTTCTGCTGGGATGGCATACATATTTTAAAACTTGCTTTTATAAATATATTAACTTCTCCAGTGAGGGAAAAAAGAGTTGCCCATTCTTATCTAAAACTGGGAACCGAATCAGTTATGTGAGCAAGAAGCCGTTTGTTTGCTCTTACAACTTTCTGTGAGTTGAAGGTGAAATAAAATGGGATTCTAGCCTTGTACACAGCTCCGGTGTTTAGAGTAGGAATGGCGATACTACAACGGAAGACAAGAAAACCATTGTACAAATGCTAAAATCTGAATCACCTTCCCTTTGAAAGTATCTTCCATCACACAGCGCGTGCCGATCTTGATGTTCAAAAGGGTTATTTGTATTCTTAAATAGCTTTTGCCCAAGTACATGAGGAGTGAGAAAGATTCAGCGTTTTATTTTTCTTTGAATATTTCTTCTTCCACTGGAAAAAAATCAGACACGCTGTGGTTTCTTCCAGTCCCCCCCAGAGTGTGAAATACCGATAAACTCAGCGCTCCATCCTGGATCCCTTGTCTTCCCAGCGTCTCCCTGCCTCCTGGGGCTCTCATGCCGGCAGCTGCAGATGCCCGCGTAGCCACGGCCCCCAGAGCCCTCTCTTGTTTCGCTCAAGTTCTCGGCCCACGAGGACCACTGCCCAGTGGGTGGGTGATTCTCTGTGAGCCTGCCCTCAGACTCAGCTTGTGTATAAAGGGCATTTTCATCTTCTTTTCCCCACCCCCAGTCTGCTGCTCCTTCTGTGCTTCATCATTTACTCGATCACAAAACTGGGCGTTACCATTTTCCTGCCTCCCCCTCCTCTCCCGTAGCTAATAAACCCCAGAGCCCCCAAGCTCCTCCCTGGTGAAGAGTTTCGAACTGTAGGAGTTATAACCACCACCCATTCATCAGTGCGCCCTAGGGCCCTGCCTTCACCGGGTGCAGCAGCCCCCAGCCCTGTGTCAGGACTAAGCCATCAGCCCCCTGACCCGGTTCGCCGCCCCTCCCCCACTCCACTCTCGACAGTGTGGCCGTGGCGACACTGAGCTTTCTGAATGCAAAGACCATCAAACTAGTCAACGCGCCATCCTTGCCACTGCTGTTGGCATAAGACACCCCGTCTGTGGCACCGTTTACGAGCCCCCCTGTGCCAGGGTTTTCACTTACTTCTCCAGCTTTATTTCTCCCAATCCCCCCCCACCAGGTGGGCGCATATAACCATCCTGAAATTCTTTGAGTTTCTGGAATAGGCCACCGTGGACGTCCTTGTCACATCCTCTGCTCCTCCTGAAACGGCTGAGTGCTTAAGGCCACTTGCCCTGCAGGCCTCCGCGGGGATGTGCCTTCACTCGGGGCCTCTGGTCACTTCCTCGGTTCCGGTGAAGCGGCCCTCGGGCACCGGTGTGGCCCCTGTACCAGCCGTAGCACTTACCAGGTGCTCGGATTGTCTCTCGTGTGGGTCCCTGTCGCCCGTGAGAGCTGAGTGCAGGTGCAGCGCCCGTTTCTTGGTGGCCCCGGACCCCGGCGCGGAGCAGGCGGTGACTGCCTGCCAGGGATCGAGGCGGGGCCTGTCCTGGTGTAGCGGATGCTGCTCTGTCTGGGCGCATGACTGAGTACTGGTGTGGGGGCTGGGCGAGTGGGCACACGCCTGGGGACTGGGGGACCGACAGGAGGAAGCCTTGGGGAGCTGTCCAAGCTACCTGAAACCCTGCCAGGCCGGGGATGGGGCTGGAGAGGCACATTTGTGATTGATAGATTCTGCAAAGGACTCGGACCCCACGGAGGGGAAGCTCAGCAAAGGGCAAGACGGCGCCGCAGTGCACAGCCTCCCGAGTCGGACGGAGGAGTCGGAGGAGGAACGAGCTTAGAGGAAGGGACCTGCTGGGGGCAGAGAAGGAGGCGTGTTTCCAGAGAGAAACAGGGCAGCTGTGCAGAACGCTGCTGGGATTACAAAGCGTGCATTTTCAGATGAAGAAAATGAAGGTTGATGGTTTGTTTAATGAGAAATCACGGTTGGATCCCGGAGTTAATAATTTGTTAGTTATTTGCATTTTAGTTTTGCTTGTCTTTTTAGGGCCGCACCGGCTGCATCTGGAAATTCCCAGGCTAGGGGTCAAATCGGAGCTACAGCGGCCGGCCTGCACCACGGCCACAGCGGTGCCACCGCTCACGGCAACGCCGGATCCCCGACCCACTGAGCGAGGCCGGGGGCTGAGCCTGCATCCTCGTGGATGCTACTCAGATTCCTTTCCGCTGCACCACAGCAGCAACTCCCAGGCATTTGCATTTTAGATGGGAAATTTTTCAGGCGATTCTGAGTTAGGGGCGTTTACTTATTACAAAAGCAGCACATGTACCACTGGGCACAGGACTCACAAATTCTGAAGTCCCAGAGACCTTTCACAGTATAATTTCTCTTTATTAAGTGGAGCGACCTCTTTGAGCTTCTGAACCAGGAATTTGACTATCTCCAGAACACTCTTTTTGCTGTTTGTTTGTTTTTTGCTTTTTAAAGAAGTAATTTAAATGACCGTCAAGGAATTAATTTTGCTAAATTGGCGCAAACTGAACTACAACTGTCCAAAGAATGAATAATGCCCATTGCCAGTATCATGCATGAATTTAAATTTCTGCTTAAATACAATTTCTACTAGCTAGGTAGGAACACACACACACACACACACACACACACACACACACACACACACACAATATCATTCACTCACTCAGCTACCTGACCCCTTTGGTAACTTTGCTAATTATAAAGTTCTTGTAATAATAGAAATGGATCCTTATTGGGCTGGACACTTTATCTACTTGGATTGAAGTAATTTACCTAAAGATCTTTTCTGAGGTTAAAACAAATGTACCAGAGTCCGGTGACTGAAATCAGCACTGGCCTGTTTAATCTGGTTCTGCCACATGCCTCGCCGATTTCTAATGGGAGGCACATAGGAAATACTTCTTTAAAAAGTGAGGAATCCCTGGGCGGTGGAAGCTTCTTTATTCCACACATGAATGTTTGTTTTTCCAGGCCTGAAATAAAATGCAACTGCTTATCTGTGAAAGCTTTTCATGTTGGAAACCATTTGCTTTGATTACTGAAATGCTTTCTGCGGTGACAGCGGATGCTCTAGGAGGAGGCAGTTTGTAGAGAGATCGCCCAGGCTTCTGGTTGGAGTTGGGTAAAGAGCTCGTTGAGTATAGAAATGCAAAGAAATTGTTAGAGTCTCCAACAGACGCACATTTTTGCAGAGATAGAAAAGCTTTAGTTGGTGGTATTTTTTCAAGTTTGTGAAAAACAAAGGCAATCTTACCTACTTCGTAGCTTTGCACGTTTCTTTTTTCTTTCTTTTCTGCTTTTCTTCTTCCCTTCCTCCTTCCTTTCCTCGCTTCCCCCCTTCTCTGTTTCTCTTTTTCTTCTTCCTTTCCTCCCCTCCCTTCTTTACTTCCTTTGCTATGGTTTAAAAGCAAGCAAATCACTTAGATTTTTTGATATAAAACAAAAGTCTTTCCTAAGTCCATTTTAATGTCCTGGGACCTTGCTCTCTATATTTATTTTTAAGATTTCTGTGCAACATCTATGTCCTTAATAATCAGTACCCCCCCCCCAAAAAAAAGAAAAGAAATGGAAAATAAATTTAGGAAATTAAAAAGACTAAAAATTCCAAAGAATTTTCCCAGAATTAAAAAAGTAGAACTATTAAATGAATTCATCAAGGACGTTTACAGTATCATTAAAAAGCACAAAATATATAAGAATATTTTTAACAAAAGATGTCTAAGGTTTCTACATTGTAAACTATAGAACAATTTAACATAAAGATAAAATGATGTAACGAACAGTGAAAGAAGACTTAGGTAAATGTGGCAGTAAGCCATAGTCTTATACTGAGAGCGAATATTATTTCGATGTTGTTCCGACCCTTTCAAGTCTGGTCCTGGTAAGGATCCTTCTGCCGGCTCATCCACACCGCAGAACAAGACTGAATAGAGTCCCGAAGCAAAGGGAAGCTTTATTCTTTTTTTTTTTTTTTGCAATTTAATTTCTTGGAGTAGAGTTGATCTGCAGTGTTGTGTCAGTTTCTGCTAACGCGGTCTCCTTCCACCTGCACCCCCGGAGGACAGCGCCTGCAGATTATTTACTGATGGATCTCAAGTCCTCAGCATAACCCTTCCTATTTCAATTACCTTCGCTGTTTCAGACGCACGTGGTGAAACTGCTTTTGGTGCATCAGGCAGATCCTCACCTTCTGAACGGCAATGAAGAGAAGGCTTCAGGTAGGTTATGAGCAACCTGGGATCACCGAGCGGTCACTGTCCCCTTCGCATCCTTTGGAAGTCGCTGCAAAATGTCAGCCTCCTCCCAGATGCTCTGTGAAGCCCACAGGTTCACGCATGATTCACAAACTCCTGTGAGTAGTTACGAGAGGCTGCTGGAAAGCTGGGAAGTTTGTAGGGACTGTTGTATTTCATTGCAGTGTACTCTTTGGGCTTGAAACTTCCCAGGCAGTCATTCCTGCAGTGTCACTTACTTTCAAATATAGGATTCCTGTTATTTAACTGGTTTCTCATTATAGCAAATACATGCTTGTTCGTTAGGGTATTTTAAGCAAATAAGAGCATTTTTTTTTTCCTGCACAGATGCTTATACTGCAAGCAGGAGAAACTAATGTCCTCAAGCTAATTTAAAACTTTGAAAATCTTTGAGTCTCCTGGTGGCCTAGTGGTTAAGGATCTGACATTGTCACTGCCGTGGCTTAGGTTCAATCCCAGGCCCGGCAACTTCCGGGGGCCACAGGGGGGGGTCAAAAGATAAAAAAAGAAAGTTTTGAAAACCTTAATCTTACTTATCTTTTAATATATGTTTTAAAATTTCTGGAGTTCTTTTACCCACTCTTTTAAAAAGTGCCTGCTATGTTAGTTTTCTAGCTTTTAAAATCTGTCAGTGACGTTGCTACCCCTAAGTTATTTTTGGTATGTTAAAAATAAAAGCTGTAAATAATAAAAATAAATTTCCAGCATCAGTAACAAAAATAATATAACCGTTTTGAAGGTGGTAATTAAATACTTAAATCTGTTTATTCTTCTTGTTTCTGTACCTCTATTAACCTAAAAGTACTTTAGGCCTGAGATTTTTTATTCCATGTACTTCTAGGGGTATGATTACCTGATAAACTTCGTTTTTTTCTTTCTTTTTTTCCTTTTTTTTGCTTTTTAAGGCTGCACCTGCACCACATGGAAGTTCCCAGGCTAGCAGTTGAATTGGAGCTGCAGCTGCTGGCCTGCACCATAGCTCATGGCAATGCTGGACCCTTAACCCACTGAGCAAGGCCAGGGATCGGACCTGCATCCTCATGGATACTAGTTGGGTTCACTACCGCTGAGCCACGATGGGAACTCCCCATCATTTAACGTTTATTCATCTCATCTGCTAAAAATTAACTGAAAATTTAACAAATAGAACTATAAGATAGCTTAGTGGTTTTAACATTATCCACAAAAGGATGCCTAATGGTAAATATTAAAAGTGTAATTGTAAATTTGTAGCCTTTTCCTATCTTTTTTCAAAACAATATTTTTATTGTAAATCCAAGCTACATCCTCTGTGAACTCCAGTTCTAACAGGAGGCCACATTTTTCAAGGTCATACTTCTGGCTTCCTCCCCAGAGAATGACGTATATGATTGACCCTGGCCTGCAGGACTCCCGCCTGTCACACTTTTTAGGTCTAGTGTCAACCTGGCCCAAACAGATACCCAAGTTAGTTGACGAGGACCATCCACGAGCCCTGGGAGTGACTAAGTCACTGGTCTAAATTCAGTGCCGGCCGCCTCGGGCCTGGTGTCTGAAGACTGTCCCAGGCAATTTGGCCCGTTTCGGTCATGCAATGTCTGCCATCAGTGCATTCCCTTCTCCACGTCACGTCGATCATGAGAGGCACCGTGATGAGACCATAACAGAGTCTCAATAAGCGTTTGTTGATCGAATGAAAGACTTTCTCTAAAGCACCAAGGACAAAGAGGTTCAGGCAGTGAGAAGTCAGAAGGAGATGCAGGATATACCAGCCTGTCATCCGACTCTAAGACGAAGACACCAGACAAAAGACAGGGCGGGGAACAGTGAACTGGACCCGCGTATTGTGGCTGAGCACATGTAACTTAGCATCTCTGTCACATTGTGTCCTGGTGTTTTGTGTTCCTTAAACTTGGAACGGACACATAAAGCGTTACCTGGGGAACAAAAGTGGTCTGAGGTATAGCTCTTACTCGGTAAGGACCTAGTCTCTCAGAACGAGGCCCCCAGCCTCGCTCCTGCTCGTTATGCAGATAAGATTAACCCAGAGCCCTGGTGATAAAATCCCAGCATGAACATCTGCTGTGGGAGTGGAAGGACCCCGCCCAGCCGAAGCCACATAGCTCAGCCTCGCCGACACCAGAGGCCGTGCCG
Source organism: Catagonus wagneri (assembly GCA_004024745.2). Taxonomy (NCBI): domain Eukaryota; kingdom Metazoa; phylum Chordata; class Mammalia; order Artiodactyla; family Tayassuidae; genus Catagonus; species Catagonus wagneri. The sequence continues at coordinate 10,581,609 of PVHT020000119.1, forward strand.
TCCAGTTACAAGGATTAGAAGGGAGCAGCCGCCGTCAGGCTCCTAATTGTTATTAATGTGGATTTTCCTTCAAGATGCATTGACTTTCAGTCTCAGTAGTGAGTAAGCATCCATCTGATTAATTTGATTAATACTTACGTTTGATTAATGCACACTTACACTGCTGCCAAATACGTCTGGATGTCACTGTTACCATGTCATGTGTCAGGAGATGTAATTATTTTTCTTTCCAATATAGAAAACCCGATAGATCATGGAGAGAGGCTAGACCTACTGTTTTTAAAAACAGAACCGGGTATTTATTTGTGTACCTGCCCATTTCGTAGAACGTTTCTAGCGTGCCTGCCACATGTTGCATAAGATCCCAGCCTTTGGGAAAAGGTGTGACTGCTTTCCTCGTTTGGATTCATAGTCTCCAGGATGAAGGAAGAATCTCTGGGACAGAAAAAGGCCATAAAGTTCTCTCAGCCTTAGCTTCTCCGTAATTTCACATTTACCCTTGGCTGCTCAGTGAATATTATTTTTACATCTGGTTGTTTCATTTGTAATGAAATACGCCACTGATGTAAAATAAAATAGTCTCTGGAAATGGCAGCATGGCTGTTTTATTCCTCCCTTAAACTTTTAATGTGTTTCACTTCGCTTTGCGGGTTGATCCATCTTAGCATGTCAGGCATAGCAGAATCACTGAGAGTCAGTCGTTTTCTGTGACCTCACCCCCCTCTGATTCTGATGGCCCTCGTGTTTCTTGTAGATGTCGCCGCATCTGAGTTTATTGAGGAAATGCTCCTGAAAGCCGAGATTGCCTGGGAGGGAAAAATGCAAGAGCCTTTCTGTGCTCCGACCTTGGCGCAGGAGGAGCCCTATGAAGAGGTGGCCTCTGATCTCCCTGCGCTGCCCAGCAAGCTGTGAGTGCCTTCTCCCCAAATCCTAGACCTTGGCTGGTTGGGGGCTCGGTTATTCTCATTTGTCACCCTCTCTGGCCACCAGTCACTTTTCCATCCTTGTTAAGTGTCTGTCTCTCCACCAGAAGTTAGAGCATTGAAGTTGCACATCAGCATTTGCTGCGAGATATTTGTGGACAGGAATGCATTTAGCGTGAAAACCCTCTAAGGGTTTAAACGTTGCCGTTTCGGTTCTTCTTCA